>JSUI01006058.1:0-18052 GCA_000833645.1 Huntiella omanensis | reverse complement strand
GCGAAGAGGGCATCTTCTTCGAGTTCCTCGGCGGCGGCCCATCCTTCCCAGATTAGCCAGCCGATTATGGTGGCGAGAGTGCTGGCTATGAAGACGTGAGAGGGGGAGAAGCGGTTTTGGAATATCCCGATGAAGGAGGTTATGAAGATTATTACGGTACAGACGTGTTGGACGATAACGGTACAGTCTGCTATTAAAGGCCAGAACTCGTAGGGCTTAAGTCGCGGGTTCCGTTGAAGAGACTCGAGGAAGGTGTCTTGGTCAGTATAGTTATCCGGGTCTACAAATTTAACAGTTAGCAATTAGCCATATGCACTCCCCCATCTACGCAAACTCACAAGATTGTTGAACCCACAATAACCTCCTCCACTTCCGTTCCTTCTTCCTCCTTCTCGTCCGACTATGATGTAATATCCTTCCGGCAACGGCCTTCCCCCGTCTCCCCTTCTCCTCTGCCGCGCGCGCCTCTAACAATGCTCCACCGGGCGCATATCGCGCGTCATCCGGCGACAAATGCGACCGGGTGGGTACCGGGGCGTGAATCAAGCCGGGGGCGGTCGAGGATCGTGTTAGTGGCGGAGGTGGATATGTTGGGAGAGACGGGGATTCCGGTGGTGGTTGGGGGACGGACGGGTTGGCCATTCGGACGGATGACGGGTCGAGTGATGGTGGGGCCATGCGACGGGGTGCGGGGGTGGGCCGGGGCTTGTCGCAAAGTGGTGATGGAGGTTTTTGGTGTTTGTTGCCAGGCTTGTCGTTAAGCTTGAATTGTTAGGTCAAAGTGACAACTGGTGACGGCTGTCAGGTTCATGGTCCGTGACGGTTTCGGTGACTGATGGATGACATAATGTCCTCTTCTGGGGTCCCTAGTATTACTAGTATTGCTTTGAACTTCGTCCGGCCATAGAGCACTCTCCATTGAACACCGGTGTTCATACTTTTTTTTTTTTTGTTTGTCTAATGACTGGTCGCTATGGTTTCTGATAATACCAACAAAGTCATTGCAAACCTTGGATTTCTCGGTGTCTACATATGCAGGGCTGACGTCGGGTTGTAGACGGATCGCCCGGATTAGCGAGATTGAATCCTTCTTGCTTGGGCCATACAGTAATACCCATATAAATGTCTCCAGCCGGCAGCCAAGTCGGACAGGATCATGACATGTAAAAACGGGAAGAAAATAAGTCCATGACACANGACCCCCTGCTAGCGCGGCGCTAGACCAGGTTAAAATCCTATGTGTGTCCAACTAGAGTTTTCTGTGTGGCTATTTATTGCGACCCCATATAAATGTCTTCGGCCGGCAGCCAAGTCGGACAGGATCATGACATGTAAAAACGGGAAGAAAATAAGTCCATGACACACGCCATGGGGCGATGACATTAAGATCTTGACCGGTGAGAAAATCGATGTTAGTTAAGTGGGGTACATAGACTCGAGACAACTACGGACATCAGGAATACAAGCTTGTCTTGATATCTTCGGGGAAATGTACAAATAGGGTTTAGTTGGTACTTTAAGGTTAGTCGGATAAAGAAAATGCTCTAAACATGGCATGATTGAGGTTTTCGTTGGATCAATTAAACCGGATTATAGCACGTGTTGTCTCTTTAAGTCTAACTTGCTCAAATAATTGTCAAAGAAATCCCGAAAGAAACTTAAAAGTAACGCCAAGACCTGTCTATTGAGAAATAACATGCTCAATGGTATTATCGTCATTTAAGCTATTCATATGGTCTTCTTTGACAGACAGAATCAATCAAATCAATCACTATCAACTAAACAGAAGTGGCCCTATCGGAAAAGCCCGTGGTGATTGTTTGTGATGGCTAATTTACAAGTTGTAACCCTCAACGTCAGAGCACCATGTTATACATACACTTGAACGCACGCGCCTAAACAATTAGATTTCACCAAACACTATACACATACGTATGTACAAACCCTGTATATCTCTAGCCAAACAAAAAATCAACCCTACAGCCTCAGACCTCCCCGCTGTATCAGGTTTGGATGACTCTAAGAAGCCCAAAGAACCCACCTGTTTCATCTTCAAAACGCCAAGTCTTGTTATCCATCATTTCGAAGCTGGTTGACCAGTCGGTTTACGCCCTGAGAACGTCACCATATACCGTGAAACAAGGCTACCTTTGGAAAATCAACCAGAAAATCATCATGGCGCCCCGTCTCGGCGTCCGAAACATCTAGATTTCGTAACCATCGTGAGATTTCTTTTTCTACGCCATTGTGTTTTACACTAGGATGTTTGTTTGTCCCGTTGTCGGTGATTGTCGGCCTCGGTTATACTTGGTGAGGTCTACACTGTCGGACTGTGTTAGTCGGTTGTTTCTTAATACTCCGTGATCACCACTTGACTGTCGATCATCCAGATCTTTTTTTGTAAGACGTCTTTTTTTTACTAAGCCCATGGTTTATCACGAACTTTATGACATGTGTGGCGTCAGCTTTTGTAGCGGTTGAAGTACATAGATGGCCTTGTCTAGTCCTGGTCGGGCAATCCTGATAGTCTAAAATGCATGATACCATACCCTAGTCATATCATCTAACCCTATCGTATGTCCTACAGAAAACCTATCACATCTTGTTTTTTTTTTTTCTGGTCTGGATCGTCACTTTCCACTTCTTTCGTATCTCCTAGGTGAGCGATGAATGCATTTCCCCGCCTCCCTCACCGGTGTTCTAGATACAACATACATTCATAAATCTCGTATTCATCGTGGCAGTGAATGTACATCATGATATGGGGCCGAGAAATAGGCAGCAAGATATGTCTTCTTTCCACATGCACGGGCTATGGGAACATCTTGGATAGGATCAAGGGAGACAACGAGGAAAGACAAGAGACAATATGCCACTGTAAAGCAAGAATTCAAGACAGAAAACTGTATCGTTCATTTCTGCATAAAAGGCAAACACTAATCGGGAGACCGCGGCTACCCGAATTTCCGCGGAATCCGACAAACTAAACTGCCAAAGTTCTATTAATTGCAGATTTCTTGGCTGTCAAGTTCCTGATATTAACTATTTGTGCCTGATGTCTAAAGCAGTGGAAGGGAGACGGCAGTACGAATCAGCAAGTATACATTTAAACTGACCACAAAGGCATATGTAAATCCATCCTTCCCAGGCGCCTGGCTGTCAAAGTTCCTGATGGCAAATACCGAATGTCATGTTGGAGAATCATGTATGCAGATGTAGGGTTTCAGTCTGACAAGTCGGAGAAAATAGCTATGTGTGGCTATAGGGTTGACACCACACAGACTGGCCATCAGGGCTACCCAGATTTTGACTGGTTGAGTGACAGAGCGTGGCACTGTTTTCTCTATTGGCCTTGACTGGAGAGGATCCATGGTGGACATCCCGATGAATGGTTCATGAGAATAAGAGCGTTCCATGGGATATTTTCAGTATGACCAGGTCGTATCCGCTTAAAATCAGAGTAGTCTAGACTTCGAGGCGCAGACTTTCGAGCCAGGGAAAAGGGAAAGACGATGGAAGGGAGAAGACAAGAAAATAGAGTCCCTGGATTGTCCTTTGATGTGTGATTTGAGGATTCAAAGTACATACATTTTGAAAGTCTTAAAGTACATGTGTTGGTTCAAACATGTGAATGTGATTGAAAATTCAAATGGAAAGTTTAATCGAGAATGTATAACAAGCATCTAGATACGCAAAACCTTTGAGTCTCGCGAAAGCAAACATCCCTCCCTTCTCAAAACGATCAAGCTTTGGCTTTACGCCAGGACGTCAGTGCTAATATGTGTGTATGTATATACATGTGTATGTATGTACACATTACAACAACGAGAGAAAAAAAGCTCTGTGTGTATGTACATACATACAAAGTATGGCTATGTGTCTTGACTTTAGAAACAACACCAAATATACAAGACATACCCACCATAATTCATCCAGATCTTCTAATGAAGCGCAAAATGTATTTTTGGTGATGCTTAACTATGTTTAGTCCAAGTGGGTGTGATCTAACCCTCCTAGGCTGGTTTGCAATAACCATGACTATGAAAAAAGAACGGAGACTTCCTGTTTTGGACCAGCGTTAGTTCCTCATGGGTTCTTGTTTTTTTTTTTCTTTCAGGGGTTCTATTTAGATCTTGTTTTATCGTAGACCTTTTTTAGGATTTTAATGCGACTTTTATTTCCTCATTCGTTGGTGCTTGCCCATTTTACAACCAAGTAAAGCTTGTTTGCAGGTCGACGTAGAAGGTGGTTTGTGTGGAGGGGGGTGTTTCCTCCTCTTCTCATGCACTTGCCGTCACGGACTCGACAAAGCGAAGTCCGGGTTCTAAAGATTTTTGTACATATATATTGGGCCACCTTTTCCCGGCTGACTTGGTGATGTGTTGTATACTTTTCCCAACTTCCTGATCATCAGTCATTCTTGAATCTGCCTTGAACCACATTTGCTGTGCATTGCCATTTATTTGCCTCTTCTCTTTATAATCCATACACCATCATCATCGACAGTTATATTTCCCTTGTTTTAGCTGAATTCTTGCTTTCGTCTGTGACGTTTAGNCTTGTTTTATCGTAGACCTTTTTTAGGATTTTAATGCGACTTTTATTTCCTCATTCGTTGGTGCTTGCCCATTTTACAACCAAGTAAAGCTTGTTTGCAGGTCGACGTAGAAGGTGGTTTGTGTGGAGGGGGGTGTTTCCTCCTCTTCTCATGCACTTGCCGTCACGGACTCGACAAAGCGAAGTCCGGGTTCTAAAGATTTTTGTATATATTGGGCCACCTTTTCCCGGCTGACTTGGTGATGTGCTGTATACTTTTCCCAACTTCCTGATCATCAGTCATTCTTGAATCTGCCTTGAACCACCTTTGCTGTGCATTGCCATTTATTTGCCTCTTCTCTTTATAATCCATACACCATCATCATCGACAGTTATATTTCCCTTGTTTTAGCTGAATTCTTGCTTTCGTCTGTGACGTTTAGCTTTTACTTGTCCATCTGCCACTATCGAACCTTATTTTTTTCCTCAAAACCTTAATCCATATCGAACTGTCCATTTAGTGTGACATACCTTTTTCGATTTTGTCATTGGTTTCTGCATCTTTTCACCATCACTTCTATAAATCTTCGCATCTTCGCGCCTTGCATCTCAGTCTAAGCTTCACATTCTCATTTACATTCCTCACAATTACACTATCAAACATTCAAAATGCGTTTCACTTCGGTCCTTCTTACTTTGGCTGCTGTTGCTACCGCCGCTCCTACTCCAATCACCATTTCCGATATCTCAGAGTCTCTGCTTCGGAACCCGGAAATCCCCCAGTACATCAAGGACGAGTGGCTCCACAAGAACCCCAATGTTTGGGATGTTGAAATGAACCCTACCGCCGAGAAGGGGGAGAAAGAAGCCGCTTCCGCTGCCGCCGCTGCCGCTTCTTTGACTCCCATTGTCAAGGTCATTACTCCCGAAGCCTCAGTGCCCGAGGTCACTCCAGTTCTCGTTACTCCTAAGATCGCTGGATTCCCTACTGGTCATAAAGCTCCCATGTTCCCGGTTCATCGGCCTCACAGCTCGACTACCGACGAGTACTTGAAGGCCTTTGCCGCAAATGCCGCTTCTCATGAGATTCACTATGCCGATCCTATTACCCCCGCCGGAAGCCGTCACTGCGGTGGTCCTCAAGGTCACTACCCACATGGCAAGAAGCACCACGATTGTGCCCAGGGCTTTGATGTCCAAGACATGGTGACCTCGTGGAGATCTCTTCCTTGGGTTGTTCGCGTTGTCTTGTGGATCTCATGCTGCTTCGGTATCTCTATGATTACTGTTGGTACCCTTGCCTCTGTCTTTAACTGGTATGTCCATTCTTCTTTTTTTCTCCGATCTTTAAATAGTAGACTAACGATTTTGGTTTCTAGGATGAGTGGTTCTGCTTCAATCCGTCTTGGCGATGAGGAAGAGACTCAGGCTCCCCAGGAGAAGACCCCTCTTTCCGTATCTGCCGACGAACAGGTCAAGCCTGTGGTTGAGGAGACCTACAGTGACGTTGCCCCCCGTGTTTAAGTGTGACTGTAAATCTGTTTTTGTGTTTTCATCTGGCGTTAATTTTGGGGTATGCATTTACGAGTAAAAGTTTGAGCCTTTGACTATATTCAATTGAGCTCTAATCTCTCTATTTCCTTTGTATTAAGTACAATCTTTAGCATTAGTCGGCGTTTTTTGGGTTCGTTTCAATATTCATCTCTGGTTTTGTTTTATCAACACTTGTACATATTTCAACTTGAATTCGGAGAACATGTCATCCCTTGCATTGATGTCACCGCCATTGTCCACTTCGTTAGGGTTTGACACCTGATTGTGGGGCAATGTTACACTGGAATTCTTCTTCATTGTCTTGTCTTGCTGTAGGCTTGTTCCTTCTGTGGAGGTTTGTTTCCACTATTTTTGTTGCGCGGTCGGTTGCCTTTTTGGCTATTAGTCTGAAGTTGATATCAAGGTCTGTTCGAGCCTTGGTCGCTTTCTGTTTTGGGGTGGTAGTTTGTATGACTGGAAGGGAGGTTGTCATTCACTCGTTTTTCACGCTCTTTATACTACGGACGTCGATATGCCACCTAAAGTGAAGACTGTGGCTGCTGCGGTGAAGGCTGTTGTGGAGGTGGCTGGTTCTAAGAAGGCGACTTCGAGGAAGACTGTGGCTGCTGTGGCGAAGAGTGCGGTCGAGGCGGTTGTTGCTAAGAAGAGTACTTCGAGGAAGACTGGGACTGCTGCGGCGAAGACGGCGGTTGAGGCGGTTGTTCCTAAGAAAGTTGCTTCAAGGAGGACAGTGGTTGAGGCTGTTGTGGAGGCGGCTGCCTCTAAGAAAGCTACTTCAAGGAAGGCTTCTGTGGAGGCGGCTGCCCCTGAAAAGACTACTTCAAAGAAGACTGCTGCAGAGAAGGCTGCCCCTATAAAGACTACTTCAAAGAAGACTACAGTGAAAAAGTCTGTATCAAATAAGGTGGTCGTGCCACCAGTGGATCTTCCAGCCGAGATTCTGAAGTTAAAAAATGAACAACTTCAAACTATCGCCTTCCATTTAGGTTTATATAAACAGGGAACCAAGATGGCTCTCCAGTCAAAGATTGCAAATTCACTTGTATTTCCAGGACCATTAGCGAGGCCTAAAGAGGTTACTAAGAGCAAGAAGAAAAAGCCCGAGGTTTATAGACGCTCTGTTATATCTATTGATATGGGGATTCGAAACTTTGGTATCTGTGTGGTTGAAGTGGCTGATGATGGATCTGCCGGGGTTGAAACGGTCAGCAACGTGGAAAGACCGCTTTGGGGTGGGAAACCACGGATTAAGATGTGGACCAAGTATGACCTTGGTGTATTGGTTAAAGAGATTGAAAGGGAGAATCACGCCAAGAAGGGCGTTATTAGTACCAAGGACATTAAGCCAGAAGACGTCGTCACGCTCGCTATGGATATAAAAGCTATTCCAACCCTCGCTGTCCACGTTGTTCGGGATATCCTAATGCCGTTGATACAGGAGGAAGGCCCATCACTTAAAGCGGTACTTATCGAACATCAACGGTTTAGTGGCACTGGCCAATTAGTTGCCCCGATGACAATCTATGTAAATGCTCTGGAAATCGGGCTTGACGCGTTACTTCAGGGGCTGAAGATTATTGGAGAGAAGAACTTCCCGGAGACTGTGTTGGCGAATTCAATGAATTTATCTCACTTCTGGGTCCGAGACTTTGAGAAGGCCGTGGAACAGGCTATCCTTAGGAGACCTATTAAGTTCCAGTGGAGAAAAGAGAGTGAAGGCATTCCACCATCGAAGGTTCCAGCGCCCGAGATTAGTGATGAGGACACACTTGCAAAGAAGGAAAAGGAAAAGAATAAGAAGGCTGGCGAGATAGAAGAGGAAGAATCCACAGCCCCGAAAAAGAGGCGTAATCGAAAACAGACCCTCGAGGAGATAATCTCCGACGTAAAAGACCTCGATGGTTCCACGACCCTCACACGAGCCCACATCGCAGCCGCCGGAGCTACAAAACTAGCTACAAAGCTAACCCGCATCGAAATAATAACAACCTGGCTCGAGAAAAACCTCATAGATCTCAATCCCGCCGCACTCCCAGCCGCCGGCCAATTCGTCCCGTCGTTGGAACCCGAGAGTCCCGTGGTCCCTACGGAGACAGAACCGGTGGATCCGGAGAAAGTGGAGTCTCAGAAGGAAGCGAGACTTAGAAGAAAGAGGATTAGAGAGGGGAAGGCGTCGGCGGAGGACTTGAAGGTGGAGGAGGAACATAGACAGATGCAGGGGAGACTGAAAAAGCTTAGGGAGAGAGAGACTAAGACGGATGATTTGGCGGATTGTCTTTTGCAGGCGCTTTGGGCTTTGAGGGTTGAAGAGAATTTGGAGGTGGCGAGACGGGTTGGTTTGGTGGAGTTTGCGGAGGGCGTTTTAGAGGGTGGAGAGTGAGGTCTACTGTATCTAGTTTAGAGGTTGCTTTGAGTACTAAGTTTGCGCAGGTAGCATGATGAACAGTACTACGTTTGTATGGATATCATGATGAATGTGACTGAATCTTTAGTGACTGAACTGCGACTTTGATACTCTATTTATAAGGGATTCAATTCCCGACATACCCTGGAAGATCTCAACGTATGACATATACTTGATATAGAGGATTGCTCACCCGAGATGCACGACCGTAGTATACTCCATTGACTGGCTTATAACCAGGTCTTACTCTCCTCCCAGCAAGACGAGATGACCCACGGGAGCTTGGTTGATCTAGAACTCTTCTCAAGTTGGTACGTCGCCGAGAACCTCCGTAACCCTTCTTTCTAGAGTACAATCGGAGACGGAACACTTTTAGTAGTGTCATACCCTGTACAGCCATCGGCCGAATCCAAGCGACGTCGTGTAGAGATAAAGGGTGATTCGACATAAAACCATATGCATATATGGCATCTACACGTCTGGAATGGACCCATGTGACATTCTTGGAGATGCCCTCTGTCTCCATAGACTCGATGACTAGATAGAAAACAACCGTCTGTGATCTTTGAGTTTCGAGATCAAGTAACAAAGGGACACGAATACGTCTTGGGATTTGGTCCAAAACTTTACTATGAAGACGGGCCATATTATCTCCCCGAGATACACAAGCTCCTCTGGAAAGAACCACTATGTCCGTTGGACCTAAACCCTCCACAAAGCTCATCGTCAAACCCATACGTCAAATAAGAGAAACTCGCTTCGCTATGGGTGTTAGAAAATGTAACACCGGGAATCGTCTGTTGGCTTTGAAACCAAAAAAGCGCCATATCCAGTCACACCGCTGGAAACTTTGAGCCCAAGACCACGTAGGATATTCCCCAAGCTGTGCCTCAGTTGTGACAGGATATTTTGTACTCCACACCAAGTTTTTCCTGATATTGCGTGTGCCAATTCCATAGAGATGTTCAATACCCCATGTTGCCAGGAGTATAGAGATGCCGTTGATTCTGTTGGCTGGATATGTAAAATCGCGGCCGACATATGGAATTAATGCCCCTCTAAGTGAGTTTACATTCTCCAAGCAGCAGATTTCCGTAGGAGACTGCGGATGCCCAAGTGCTGCGTTCTGATATGATACTATCGGGCAACCTATGTGCCAGGCAGTTGTGAAGTCTGTCATGTAGAAACGCCGAGGAGATAGATATTCTTCTTGGAGGGTCCAACCCCGTGTGTTCCAATCAGACTTATAGTCCGTTGCACTACATTGCCACCAACTCATGATGCCGCGGAGCCATGTATAGTCGCCCGTAGCGAATCGTTGATTGAGATTACGACTATACCCATACAGGTGAGAATAAATGTCCCTTTCTAATGCGCATATGATCGTTAACCACGAATTGGAGTAGATCTGTCCCATTGCATGTATCTGTTTGTCCCTCTCAAAGTTGTGACTTTGGATGATGCAGTAGCGATCTATCCAAATGTATGGAAGGTTAAGGTCCTTGGCTTGTTGCATACAGTCATATAGTGTTCTAGACATGGTTTGTTGCGATAGTGAATCGGGCTGGGAGAGGATGGACTCATTTTCTTCCGTTAGCATGGTGGTATCTTGGGGATCCCATCGATAGCTAATGGCTGAGTATCTGACATGCCGATTGCCAATCTTAACTACACATTGTTTGTTAACATCGATGAGGCGGAATGACGCGGGAAATTCTGTACATTAGGTTAGTTGAGCATTTAAGAGATGGAAAGTGAAAGCCTACTGATATTGTGGTTCTTCAAAGCGGGCAGTGGTGTTGTTGAGAAACTTTGAAGCTTCTTGTCGAGTTGTTGCTTTAGAAACAACGGGTGGATCCTTAGATAATCATGTGCCATATTCCCGGTGTTTTCAATATGTTGCGGGAATATATCCACAGGTGCACTGAGAAGGCACATTGTGTCTAATTCACCGAAGACTTGATACTCCCCCCAGAATGACGGAATAAGCTGTTCCCTGGAATCATAAGATGTCTGGAACGTGGCGTGCACCATCTTTGGTATGAAGGATTTGATAGCAAGCTTTGTATCTAGCGTGTATACCTTGGGCAAGCTCGCTAATAGAGACACTGCTATTCTAAAACATAGCGAGCATCCCGTCTTGAATCCAAGGCGTGACAACCATACATCGTCTGTCCCATTTGAACAGAAAGGCCATGGCACTTGTCCGTCCGGATCTAAAGTGCCCCAGATAGAACATAGCTGTTGAATATCGGAATCTCCAAATGACCACCATTGCAGTTCTTTTGCTCCTGATATAACCTCAGGATGAATCTGGGTATATACCCCATGCCCCTTTTCACCCACGGTCTTTGAAATATGCCTCCGATAAAACTTTTGTTGACAGTCCTGACACTGGTTCACCACTGCCAATGAAAGAAACATGCTTACACATGATGAACACCATTGTTGGTTTGCGTTGGCTTCTGAAAGAACTCGAGAGTTATACTCAGCGCAAGATTCACTCGAGTCATCATCGGACGTGACATGACTAACGGTTCCAACAGGCTAAAACTGTTAGATTGGGAGGCAAAAAGCGAAGTTTTCAGTTCTTGTATGTACCTGACTCAAATCTTTGGAAAAGCAGAAGGCATATACGTATGGGTACGTTTCTGTACTCAAATCAATGAGCCGCCACATCACTGCGCCTTGGTGTATATAATCACTGATAAATAGAGAAGACTGTACCGTCGAAACTCCTTGAGGGCTTTTTGAGCCGGTGAATAGCTGTATTTTCGATGCTGTACAGCTCATATCAGCTCAAGTATGTAACCTATCCACGTAGGTATGTATATATGTATGTATGTACACACATACATATGTACATACATACATATGTACATAGGTACATGTGTATGCATATACATGCGTCCAGACAATAAAAATGCGGGGTATCTTGTGAACATGTCCACCGGGGTGCTGGGCATGACGACTCACTCTGATGTACATATATATGTATGTATGTACATACGTATATATGTACAACGTACATACAGGTCTACCGGTTTACAACATGTGTCAGATAAGGTTCTGAGGGCGCATGCTCACTGGGCGCGAGCCCCTGCTCTAGTCAAGAGTAAGCCTGCATCTCATACATCGGTCGGGGTAGAGTCTTTCCCTATACTCGTTGATAGAATAAGCATCAGTATCAAAAGCCCAGGTTCCACATCTTGTTGGTCCGGTGGCATGTTGATGTATCTCACGTCCGACCAATTGGAATATATTAGCCGACCTTCATTCTCAGATGGCATGATCTCGTAGTATACCGACTACTGTGGTACTGTATGCAACAGGTAACTTGGTGGTATCCATCCAGTCTCAAGAAGGGTGTCACGTATGTATCAATCATCTTGGTAAACATCGTGTTAGCATGGTGACGTCATAAGAGTGACCCCTGCAAATGAGTCCGGGTGATTGATCAGATGTGGGAGATTACGTTTCGAGCTGTCGCCCGACTATTGTGATATACGGGCGCTCAGTATCTTGGGGACATAGTCTCTCCCTCTTTCTCTTGTCTTCTCTTTCTTCTTATTTTAGTTAGATAACTGAATATACTGTCATCATACGACAGTTACTACAACTATCTTGATCCCTTCTTCATAGTCTGACATTCACAGTGATCACCAAAACGCCTACACATCGCCAACCAACAAGACCCACTTGTTGGCTAACAACCCCGCACTGACGTCACTAAAAACCGACAACTTCGTATGTATGTATGTATGTATATATGTACATGTAATGTGCATCATGTTAGATGAATAGTTTAATATTTATGGGATACATTAGTGTCTGAAGTCATCTTACCTCAAAAAACTAGAATCAATGTATGTACATGTCACATAAGTCTGATACAACGGATGACTCGCCCGAGAAGCGCGACGGTAATACGCCCCGCCAACAGGCCGTCGCGCCTTCACTCCTGTATTCCGACTTTCGACTTCCTAGCCAAGCCGAACATGACACAGGCGTGTCCTTGATCGAAAGTTTTCACAACCTTAGTATATGCTCCGTGAATATGACTACTGAGTCGCCTACAACCCCCATATCTGTTCCATTTAGAATAAAGTCGGAGACGAAAGGCCTTAAGCGGTGTCATACTCTGCAAAGCCATAGGTCGAAGCCATGCAACACGGTATAGGGCTGATGGATAATCTTGTACTACGCCGCCATGATTCCTCGCGCCGACACGCCTGATATGGACTACATTGCAATTGGCAAGCCTTCGTTCTGTATATTTGCATGGGAAGTGAGGGGCATTGCCTGACAAGATGTGAGCATAAATGGTGAGATGTTAGGCCAGAATTATGCACATGCATAAATGATCGCACAATATTCACAATCATGGGATAATTCCTTGCGCTCTATTTTGCGATCTATCACTCGCTCGTGGTACATTGGCCATCTTGTCAGTGATTCAGGGTTATAAGTCCTCGTCCGTTGGTATGCTCAATATATTGGTAGTTCATCGAGTAGGAGGGCGTCAGAACCATCACGGGCAGGTGTCCCTCTGCGCACTAGCATCAGGGCCCATCATCAAGTTTCCCGTCGACTTCCAATATCCCATAGTCAAATGGGTATCAGCATCAAGGGCATCCGCACAAACCTATATGAATCGGAGGGTATTTGAACCCCGCTTCCAAAAAAGCACATCATCTTCCCCAGGGGGCACACCTCCATTGTAATCAACCGCGANACTCTGCAAAGCCATAGGTCGAAGCCATGCAACACGGTATAGGGCTGACGGATAATCTTGTATTACGCCCCCATGATTCCTCGCGCCGACACGCGGTGACATGGACTACATTGCAATTGGCAAGCCTTCGTTCTGTATATTTGCATGGGAAGTGGGGGGCATTGCCTGACAAGATGTGAGCCTAAATGGTGAGATGTTATGCCAGAATCATGCACATGCATAAATGATCGCACAATATTTACAACC
This sequence comes from Huntiella omanensis, assembly GCA_000833645.1. NCBI lineage: Eukaryota > Fungi > Ascomycota > Sordariomycetes > Microascales > Ceratocystidaceae > Huntiella > Huntiella omanensis. The sequence goes on along the minus strand of JSUI01006058.1, from coordinate 4,577 downwards.
ATGGGATAATTCCTTGCACTCTATCTTGCGATCTGCCACTCGCTCATGGTACATTGGCCATCTTGTCAGTGATTCAGGGTTATAAGTCCTCGTCCGTTGGTATGCTCAATATATTGGTAGTTCATCGAGTAGGAGGGCGTCAGAACCCTCACGGGCAGGTGTTCCTCTGCGCACTAGCATCAGGGCCCATCATCAAGTTTCCCGTCAACTTCCAAATCCCATAGTCAAATAGGTCTCAGCTTCAAGGGCATCCGCACAAACCTATAGGAATCGGAGGGTATTTGAACCCCGCTTCCAGAAAAGCACATCGTCTTCCCCAGGGGGCACACCTCCATTGTAATCAACCGCGATAGAATACGGAGAAGGATATGGACCCGTGAAAAAGAACGTCCCGTTGACGTAAGTCCCAACCTTGTGCCGAGACTCTGATGGCTCGGGGATGGCTTCCAGGAGATGGTCAAGCTGCTCTTCACTCATGCCAGGGACATTAGACTTCATCGGCAAAACTTTGTTGATGGTCTCCACAATCCGGCGGCAATGTGCTTGAGCTTTGTAAGCTCGTTGGTGGAAGGCATCAAGTTGCCGGGGAAACTCCACCATAGGGAAATCGTAGGAGGCGGAATCACCTGGGTACTCATTGATGAATTGAAGTTCGACGGCGGTCTTATTCTGAGAGCTGGAGGCTTCAGATGAACCGTAAATGCTGGGAAGAAGCCGACTCATTGTAACGATCTCGCGATATCTGGCATACATGAGATTGTGGTATACAACTGTATCATCCAGGAACTCCTCAAGTTTACTGGCTTCCATTCGGGAGATATCGTTGGGTTCAATATCCATAGGGGTATCTTCAATAAGATGCTCGGTTTCAAAAGCTTTGATTGCGCGGGGAAGCCATAGCTGGGGTTCGTCCCCCTTGAGTTCTCTCTCATAGATCCCTCTCCATATCATGAATGGGGCCCACATCTCAGGTGCCGACTCGCGGGGAGCTGTGGTAAGGGCGTAGTCAGGGTCAGTACCCTGAAAATCGGGAGGGACGTTGTCGGACATTTCGAAAACCGGGGAGATTGGGTCGCACAAGGTTTTGGAGTTTGTAAAATGTGTTCTACATTTTTGATGCGATATGTTAGGTGGAACTTGATAAAAATGTTGAAATGGGCCAACTCAATGACTGACACAATGAAACTTACAAGTTGATCCTTTTCAGTACACAGCCGAAATTGCTGACAGAAGAAATGGTAGGTGGATAATACAATAGTTGATACTTGACGTCCAAGTTTGCAAGGTTAACCGCGGTCACAAGTGACAGGAGGATTATTTGTTGAAAGGTCGATGACTAGACAATAGACGGAATAAGTGCCGACGTCAAGCGCGAGGTAGCTATATAAAGTATGTATAACAAAGACGCCAATACAGAAGGATTCAATTCCTTCGTCGATGTCGAAAGGTGTATATAAAGACCACACTTTCAAAATGTGGTATTGGTGTAAGAAAAGTTAACATCTAGATGACCCAAGTAGAGCGTTCTGTAGGTGGGAATGCCCGCCCTTTATAGCCTTCTACAATTCCCCATGAATCCTACATGGGGAGATGTCTATGAATTAGCGCCAAATTTACATGACGTCATTTCGCACTATCTACGATGCTTTCGGAGTGAAACACTAAAAGCCAACAATCACTGGTGGTAAAACCGCGGCACATCTAGATGGCTGTATTCAGTCATTATCGTTTATTGGCTCCCCCCTCAGATATTCAACCGAAATGCCATTAGCTTTATGTGGCTACATCAGAATTCATGTCCATGTCCATATATTGGATCTCTGACACTTTTGGTAAACTCAGAAATTCGCCACAGTTAATTGCTCATTCGGGTATAGTGCGTCTCATGGGCTCTCCAAGTTTCTTCCATCGACCGCAGAGATAGTAATCTGGACTACTCTGGGATTTGATTTGATTTGGTCCATTTATAACCTGATTAGCAGAACTAAGGACTAGTCTGGGACACGGCTCATCAATCATTATCCTACGGGCAAACCCTACCAGTTGCAAGCTCATTTTCGGCTAACGATTTCTTTGGCGTCACGAACCTGTTTGCTAATCTTCAGATAATACTGCTAAAGGTAGCTATAACCTTGGGCGAGAGTTCCTCGATGTAGCTGTCGGGAACGGATTGGCCAAAGTGGAGAAATTGAAGTGTTGTGTCTCAGAGGCGGTGTTGTTACGTTTCCAAATTGCGAGTTTGGCTTCGGCGCTGAAGATTGGGAAACAAGACTTGTATGCGGCATCAGTCGCACCTTTTCTACTCAAATACTACATCGGGGCGACAAGAATCTTTTCGTCGGGCGAGTCATGGAGAGACCCGAAGGTGGCGGACACGGCCGGGGTCAAGTTCAGTCGGGTCTACCGAGGGATGATTAGATTGATTGATTGATGTGTCTTTACTCCTCGCTATAACTCAAAGATAATCTAGTTTTTGAGTCCAGCGGCCCGCTACTCAGTAGCCCAATGTCCTCTAACAAAAACAACAGAAAAAGAAAAAGAAAAAGATCCCAAACGCCGAAATAAGCCATCATAAAACCGAACAAAAGAAATATCACCACCGCTCCACGGAGCCTCAACCTCCATCCCTTTTCTAATCCGCCGCCAATTTCTTCATCAGGGGTCTCATCAACGTCCCTCTGCCCGCAGGTTCGAGAGTAACCTCCGAACGAATGCCCCGAACCAAAGCCGGGGCCTCTTCCGAGACTACCACAAGTGCACCTCACGAGGCACGACTAAGATGACCACTTGACATTATCTTCACCAGGGTCTGTGAGGGGTGGCAAGGTGCAAGCAAATTGCGCCGCACTGTGCGTACAAGGCAAAAATGGACCCTGTTCGACAGTTGGTTTATCTCACATTGTCCAGATTTGGACACTGCAGAATGGCTCGTCACGGACGGAACCAAAGAAAACCTGCTAGCCTGTTGATTGACAAGTGGGGATATGGCTTTGGTAACTCTTTGGTTGTATAGAGCCCTCCTAGAATAAGATACTTCTTTTACGCATTCCGTGATGTGTATGCATCTCCTTGTTCTCCAGACATTCAACTTATACTCCCTACGGTGTGAGAATAAGCTTGCGTCTCTACCGCGTACCTCATACCAAAATAAACAGGTGACCTATGGGTTTCCCCTTCTGTATAATAATTTAAGTTGCATCCGGTACTTTCCTTTCAATTGGCAGACTCCTGTGTGTTGCTTCTGATCTTACTCCTAAGCCAACAAACGACTAGCGTTGACGTTGTTGTCTTAGGAACGACAAACTATAGGATGGATCTGCAATAGAGCGCTAATAGAACATGACATACAATAGCTTCAGTTTCGACCAGGTATTGTTTAACCCCAAGTAGCTGGCATCAACTCTATCATCACCACACGTAGGACTGCCTCATCATTAATAGCTAGACCTACCATAAGGAATAGACAGAGAGATTGGCACGTTTACATGCCCAAGAGGCTCCACGGTGACGCTTTTGGGCTTTTTCGTGCGGAATTCAACAATTAGGGGTGACAAGGCAAGTGCCTTATGAGCAGAAGCTGGACCGAAAGTCGTCTCTAGATAATTGCTTCAGGTGTCATCATAACGGTTCACAATTACACGAAGGGGTACATGTCTAACATGTCAACGTCTATCCGGCGAGCTTCAGGGGCGATTGTGGAGAGTACGGCTGCATTGCTGGAAAAACGGTGGTCCATTTGAAAAGGTGCTTCAGGCGATTCACTGATGGAGAATTGGTTCTGACAATTGATTACTAGACTAACGTTTCTGAAGGTCTGTTGTTGAGAACTCCATTGTGTCACATATGTAGGTCCCGGGTTGGTAAATTGAAAGCTGTACGAGACATGTACATAAACATTGTTGTTAAGACTGTTGCGCCCGTCTATGCCGATTCATAACTAAGTTACTGCGGAACCAGCCGAGCGAAGAAAGAAGGCGCCGTGTTGTAACTAAGGACTTGTACAGCAGAGGGGCTTTCCTTGTAGGAGATACCTCACATCAACCATCGTGAGCGCCTGGCATTATAGCATCACCATTCCACGGAGGTTCTTGCTCCGGAGGAACTGTCCGTTTGTATTCAGTGAATCACCCATTAGAGATGCAGTAGGCTGCACTGAGATCCGTATATATGCAGACAGGAAAAGACATCTCGAGGCCTGTGAATGTCTTCTTTCTATGTTAGGGTACAGCCAGCATAGACCCAATCACCTATACCGAGGTTGAATTCCCAGAACGTACGGTATTCTGCCGAGGTTTGTCATTGTCAAGGATGTGCCTCTCTCAAGATGGTCCGCCAGCCAACCAGAGCAGAGTGTTCACTTGGGGTTGTCCCCTTCTGCTGCCGTAGAAACGTTGACGCTTTTGGCACTTCAGTGGGTTTGCCTGTAATTACAGAGGAGTCCACTGAACGCCCACTTTCAGAGATGTCCTGTTCTTTCCTTCTTTCTCTTCTTTCTTTCTCTTCTTTTTCCTCTTTCCCCATCAACTGAATCACAATAGTACGAATAATTCGCATTGCGCAACAACTTATTTCATCTC
>JSUI01006057.1:0-17951 GCA_000833645.1 Huntiella omanensis | reverse complement strand
GCTTGACGACGGACGAAGCCATTTGATGACAAGCTGACTGGGATTTGGGAAAAGTAATCGGTGCTGTCGACGGTGTATGTAGCGGCGGTGCTATCCACCGTGACAACCTTAATCTTCCGAGAAGAACCACCAACCAAAGACACGACAAACTTGTTCGTGTCCAGACTAGCGATTTCCGCAACCAACTCGCCCTTGTTAACCAGATCTTGAACCTTCACGATTGACAACGCAGCGGCAAATCTCCCCTTTCTAGTCTTGATAGCGAACATCTCCACGGTCTGACCATACGCCACAGCCAAAANTCAACAGAGAACCCCACAGAAGAAACTGGCTCTGATACCTCCACGGTAGCAAACCCCATTGGAGGAGGCACATTAGCGGAGTGGAAAGGCGTCAATAGGAGATTCGTCCCGTCAATGACACCAACAAGACCGAAATCACGTGGGGGCTGGATAGGTCCCCGGGTAATGGTGAAGGCATAGTCGGCCATGTAAACGGCATCTTCTGAGGCCATAGAGAGACTGAGAGGTTTTTCTGAGTGCCATGAGATGTGCTTGATTGCATTGTGAGGGAAGACATGCTTCAGATACCAATGGTAATTTCCAGTCGTCCAAAGCTGGACAGTGCCATCTACAATGATTGCGAGTACAGTTGAATCGCAGTTCCATTGGAGACGGATATTCTTGGCAGTCTTCTCTCTCAACATAAACTCCCCATGACGGAGACCGTTCCGTTCAAAGAAGACAATTCTGATACCCTCGTCTCCTGGGACCCTCTGGACACTGGCAATCAAGTTTCCGGATGGTCTCCAAGTCAAAGCGGACTCAAGGCCATCAACAGGTTCACTGATACCGTCAAGGACACCGTCACGGGTATACACACGGATAGCTCTCCGAGAGCCTTGCACTACTGAGTTCACCGCGACAACAGCGGCATCTCCACGCCAGGCGATTGTTGTTTCGCCGTCTTCAAATGGGGATGGTTCACCTTGGTCTACCTTCAAGGGAATAGTGGGATCTCTAAGAGCCTTGGCTCCTCTGCCTTCGAATTGAGTTTCCTTTTTACCCCAACCAACTGATACGTGCTTTGACATGGCCAAGTCTTCGGTTTTGATAGGGAGCTCTGCTAGAGGGTTGAAGTCTCTACCCATGAAACTGACGTTACCATCCTTGGAGACCAAAATCAAGACCTCCTCATCAGGAGACCAGCAGGCCGCAGAGATACCAGATTCTATAGAGCCGATGATTTCGACAGTGGCGGGGGCAGCTTCTTCGTCATCGTAAGATACTGATTCCTGGAGAGAAACGATGTCACCACCGGCAAAGATGACACAGGTGGTAGCTGTATCGCTGAAGTGGTGGAGACTAACAACCTTATCATGAGTGAGCTCTGGAGTGGGAGGATGAGCTTCCCATGCGGTTATTTGTTCGGGACTACATATTCATGTTAGTTCATGAGATTTTACACTTCATACCGAGCATACTCACACAGGGGTCTTATCACCAAGTCTAGACACCGAAATCAACGCACCAAACTCCGACGGCCCATTAGTGCAAATGACCTCCGACTTTGCCGGATCCCAACACAACTGGGTGACATTCTCAAATTCGCCTTGAATCGCCGTAAAGCGACTAAGCTTGAGATTGTGCATATTTTGAGGTTAAAGACCAAGCCTTGATGAAGGGTGGATTTGGACGTGAATAATATGTGACGAAAACCAGCAGCCACAAGTCCAAATTTTTAAATGGTGACCCACTACAGGCGTTTTCGTCGTTCTACACAGTCGTTGTGAATCGTGATATGACGAAGGTTGATACTAGAAAAAAGAGTTAAAGTGCCCCGCCGGCGATGTATCGGTACCTCTATCAGTGCAATATTTAGGCGTGCTGAGATGTACCGGTACATGCAGACACTTCAAAATCCTAGCCAATGACGTCGGCCCTGATTGAACTAATCAAGAACTGCGGGATCAAGGTTACACTAAGAAACTAAGTGGATTCTAATAACCCTATAGCTTCAGACAACAGGGTTGACATACCTCGGATGGCAAGCTTCCAGCCATGGAACTTTTAGAACTACCGGATTCACCTTAAAGAGGAGTCGGCTCATTGATTTCTGTCCGACAATTTGGAGTTGGTGTACTGCTGTCATCACACCAAGTCTTGCTAAACTTACCTCATTTGTTTAGACATTACCTGGATGTCCCACAGAGACGTGGATGGTACTTTTTACGTAGACACAAGAAAGAGGTATATCTCCAAACTCACAATCTCCAAATCTCAACAAATCTAGAGCTCCATTGCGGCTCGTTATCGGTAGAAAAGGCTGAAATGAGCTAGCTATCTTTTGTTTTGATTGAAATATGGTCTAGAGAGTGTATGTACAATGTACACATTGACTTTGCCTCTGACGCTTGTTGGGTGAAACCATACGTTTCGCATCGTAGCCTCTTGCTTCTTCGTGGTTCCCCGCAAAATAGCCAAGTAAACTGCCGAGGTGGGTTTAACCCCCATGGCATATTACAGGCACCTACCAGATATAGCTGGTAGCACGCGGAACTGAAAAATCAAGTTACAGTATATGCTCTGGTTGTTGAAGATTGAATAAACAACAACCCCAACAACGGTAAAGCTTCGGATTGAAACCTTGAGCTTGATCCTGTTCAATTGACATCTCCCGATGAGTCGTAANTGTGCATATTTTGAGGTTAAAGACCAAGCCTTGATAAAGGGTGGATTTGGACGTGAATAATATGTGGCGAAAACCAGCAGCCACAAGTCCAAATTTTTAAATGGTGACCCACTGCAGGCGTTTTCGTCGTTCTACACAGTCGTTGTGAATCGTGATATGACGAAGGTTGATACTAGAAAAAAGAGTTAAAGTGCCCCGCTGGTGATGTATCGGTACTTCTTACAGTGCTATATTTAGCCGTACCAAGATGTACCGGTACATGCAAACACTTCAAAATCCCAGCCAATGACGTCGGCCCTGATTGAACTAATCAAGAACTGCGGGATCAAGGTTACACTAAGAAACTGAGTGGATTCTGGTAACCCTATAACTTCAGAGAGCAGGGTTGGCATACCTCAGATGGCAAGCTTCCAGCCATGGAACTTTTAGAACTACCGGATTCACCTTAAAGAGGAGTCGGCTCATTGATTTCTGTCCGACAATTTGGAGTTGGTGTATTGCTGTCATCACACCAAGTCTTGCTAAACTTACCTCATTTGTTTAGAAATTACCTGGATGTGCAACAGAGACGTGGATGGTATGTACTTTTTACGTAGACACAAGAAACAGGTATATCTCCAAACTCACAATCTCCAAATCTCAACAAATCTAGAGCTCCATTGCGGCTCGTTATCGGTAGAAAAGACTGAAGTGAGCTAGCTATCTTTTGTCTTGATTGAAATATGGTCTAGAGAGTGTATGTACAATGTACACATTGACTTTGCCTCTGACGCTTGTTGGGTGAAACCATACGTTTCGCATCGTAGCTTCTTGCTTCTTCGTGGTTCCCCGCAAAATAGCCAAGTGAACTGCCGAGGTGGGTTCAACCCCCATGGCATATTACAGGCACCTACCAGATATAGCTGGTAGCACGCGGAACTGAAAAATCAAGTTACAGTATATGCTGTGGTTGTTGAAGATTGAATAAACAACAACCCCAACAACGGTAAAGCTTCGGATTGAAACCTTGAGCTTGATCCTGTTCAATTGACATCTCCCGATGAGTCGTAATATCACTGTAGACCATGCCCGGTTAGTGCCGCTCGCCCCAACGGGTCTCAACGAGCCATCAATGTTGTCTTACACGACATTGGCCATTAGCTTGAAAATGTGGTAATGGCGCGATAAGGTCGTATGTTGTTGGTTCGCCACTTCCTTATGTTGAATGACAATTGCGTGCCCAACATGTGTTGTTTCTTTGCATTCCAATGGCCCGATCTTAAATCGGTCACCTAACTGACTGGATGAGCGGAAGTTGGCGCTAATAATCCTAGATAAAAACCAACGAGGGTCATTGCATTGCATTTCCCCGGATTTTCATTTACACAGCTACACATCAAAACCCACTTCTGTGCATATTCTGACCTTCGATTGCAGCTCATAGACAATTTTTATAAATCATGGACGAAGCTTACAATAGACATTCTCGGCGCAATAAATATGCGACAAATATCGGTTACTCGAGTCCAATGGCACCTTTATCTTCCAGGGTATCATTCATCGATACCGACGCCTACACCGAGACCCCGCAACACAACCCCGCCGATCCTCCTCCGAAATATTCTTTTCGCAAGCCATCCGGAAGTTGCGTTCATTTCGATACAGTCTCGGTCACCAACAAGAACCCTCTTTTAATGACCGACGGCCATCGACCAATTCTTTCGTCAAAGTCGCACCAGGACCTGCCAAGTTTTTCTTCCACTCCTACCTTGCACTACAAAGCACCAACGCGGAGAAACTTTCAACGCCCGCCACCCCTGGAACGATGCCACAGCGATTGGATGCCAAGAGCAGGTGTCCGCATGGCCGGGTCAGCCAACGAGATTAACGGGAACGCGTGGATGCTGTCATCCCCCAATGATAGTTTCACTACGGCACCGTCACCAAGGCTTTGGGAGGATCTTGATGAAAATCAAACGGATGCTCAATGGGTTGAATCTGAGCGACGTCGTGAGCTACAGGCTATGTCACGTAGGAGCTCTCGGCCGACGTCCCGTTTACACTCGGCTTTGCCGTCAGTCATGGCATCACCGGAGGAGTCTAGAGAGGGCTCACAAATGCCTAGTAGAGCACACAGCCGTGTTAGTTTCGCCGGGCTTGCTTCATTGAATGCTGATCTTGAAGGACTTAGTGGATCGGAACACTCCAAGTTTGAGTTTGTAGGTGGGGAGGAAGTGACTGGACCGGACTTTGTCGAGGAGTCAGACCGGTTGGAGGCGGAGGCTGCTTATCGTGAATATCACGGCACGAAGAAGGTTCCACAGGATGAAGAGCAGGCGATCAGAAGGCTTGTTCGTGATGAGGCATCATCTCGCTCGTGGGTTGCATCGGTCATGGGGTGGCAGAGAGATGCGGAAGAGATGGAAGAGAATGACAAGAGGGACGGTGGAGACCAGAGACATCTGTCAAGACACGGAAATACAGCAGAGAGACATTTTCAAGGGATCCCCGAAGAACCAGAAGATGAGATTCCTGGTGCACCAATTAACGGAGGTGTATGGAGTGACGCGGCCTGGCTTCTCAGTGTGGCATCAAAAGTCATACTATAGATGCAGGTGTCCCTGCCTTGACCTCTTCGATGAACCAATGGATACTGCCAAACGGGTATACGCATGAATGTATTTTCGGGCGAACGTCACGGGAGATTGTGGCGTTGTTTGCCTTTACTATGGGAGACGGGCTGTGATTCGGCATAATGAGTTACATCCGGCGGGCCGTGGTTAAACAAGTCGGCTGGTGTAGCTCGGAGCTGCAGTAACTCGTGACCTGGGACAAAATATCCCTGAAACTGGCGGTGAAGGGCAGGCTGAAGAGCGGCGTGCGTCTGGTTGTACGGATTTTGCTACGAGAATGGGAAGGTGCAGATGGAGGATTTGGGGATTTCTTGTGGCTTGAGTCTTATGAAGATGTAGGGTAAGATAGATACGTGAATGGGACATGTCAGATGTAAGAAGGAAAGAAGGGACAGGAATGGACTGGACTTTTGGATTTTGGATTTTGCGTTTTGCGTCTTTGCGTTTGGGGGGTTGGGAGTTTTGGGGACTTACTGGTTAGCAATGGTATACGATATATTGTCTTTGATTAGTCACTTTGAATGCTTTGTATGTGCATGTCTTGGTTTTGGTCGTGTCCTGATACACAACAGCCGTTGAAGTACATTTACGACACCTCGGTGTTTCCAGAATCGCCTGTGTTCTAGCTTGTCTGGTCTAGACTTTGAAATTTGTAAATCACATGTCTAGTGAATAGGTCTGTAGTACGTATGTACGTCCATCACTTATGGGTTGACCGGTCGGTGAGGTTATCAACAATGGTGTCGAGTAGAGTTCTTGGGAAGTTTAAAACGCCAGTTGTTGGTTCCACACTCGCTTATTGAAGGCCATGTTGAATCTTACGTGTTCATGTATTCGTGCATAAGTTTATTTCCAACATGATGCATCTCCTGATTGTTGGCGTGCCAGCTTGTCTATTGGGGGGGTCAGCGTACCTCCTTTGGTTGATCCCATATCGCCTTGTCTGCAGGTAACCAACGCCCACTTTTAGGCGCTCTGTAGATACATCCAATCAACAAGGAGACGCCACCATCCTATCCCGATAACAATGGGAAGCCTTGAACGAGAAGAGTATAACGGGGTTAGTAAGTTATGATGGTAGAGGACAAGAAGGGGCGCGTGCATATATGTGCAGATTTTAGAACTGGTGGTGTCTAGACCATGTTTTTCAAGTCGTGTATGTATGTACATACGTATAATACATACATAGTCGGTTTCATTACAAGGCCGGTTCACTTGACCATGTGGAGCAAGAGTGGCAATGATGTCATTTGGACTGTGTATCCGTGTAACGTGAGATGAATTACAACCAGGAGAGTTCACAACTACATTGTATAGCATATGTCTAAAGTATCAAAGAAATATAGGTATGTATCTTCAGAAATGTAGATGATACTCTCTTGATAGGAATTTCTGCCTTTTTCTGTACGACGCCGCATACGGAAGGCCCGTGGGGATATCCTAAAGCAGGAGGACCGACGGCTTGATAGGGAAGTATATGGAATATCTCACTCAGAGGAAAAAGTGCAAATAATTTTTTTTTACCGGCCGGATGACGCCAGGATTTGTTACTTCACCAGGGGGAAAACAGAAAAGTAGCTGCAGGTGTATTTGGACAAGTTTGATGCAACGCAAAGGAACGCNGGAGCAAGAGTGGCAATGATGTCATTTGGACTGTGTATCCGTGTAACGTGAGATGAATTACAACCAGGAGAGTTCACAACTACATTGTATAGCATATGTCTAAAGTATCAAAGAAATATAGGTATGTATCTTCAGAAATGTAGATGAAACTCTCTTGATAAGAATTTCTGCCTTTTTCTGTACGACGCCGCATACGGAAGGCCCGTGGGGATATCCTAAAGCAGGAGGACCGACGGCTTGATAGGGAAGTATATGGAATATCTCACTCAAAGGAAAAGTGCAAATAATTTTTTTTCCAGCCGGATGACGCCAGGATTTGTTACTTCACCAGGGGGAAAACAGAAAAGTAGCTGCAGGTGTATTTGGACAAGTTTGATGCAACGCAAAGGAACGCCTGCATAAACATGGAATTTCTTTTTTCCTCTCTTTTCCTACTTGACCATGGCTTCTTGCCTCGTTGACCCGAAGTAGACGGCGGTGAAGTAAGAATGTTCCTTTTCCATGATATGACAAGAATGGTCATGGATTTTTTTNCATGGACATATGCATACGCTATTCTCGGGATCTCTTGTTTAGTGGTCTTGTTACTCACGGAAAGGTACAAAGTATGAACACCGAGTAGGATTAAACTCATGTTCGAGATGAGCGGTTCAAGTTTTAAAGTCATTGGTTTATACGGCGATATGGCTTTTAATGATGGCGGTGTGGGGTCTTCATGGGGTCCGAGAGGTACATTGGAAGAATGCGTTTGTTCTTGATTGGACCGTCCATATGTCGATCTTGAGGCGGCTTGATTCTTTTGGGTTTTTGATTTGCCCGTTTTGTTGTTGATTCGTGGATGATTGATGGTCACAGGGCGTGAAGTTTTGCCAGGTGCATGTTTCTTCCGCCCTGGGAATCCTAAAATGCACTTGTTAAGGGGGGGTGGATAAGNCATGGACATATGCATACGCTATTCTCGGGATCTCTTGTTTAGTGGTCTTGTTACTCACGGAAAGGTACAAAGTATGAACACCGAGTAGGATTAAACTCATGTTCGAGATGAGCGGTTCAAGTTTTAAAGTCATTGGTTTATACGGCGATATGGCTTTTAATGATGGCGGTGTGGGGTCTTTATGGGGTCCGAGAGGTACATTGGAAGAATGCGTTGGTTCTTGATTGGACCGTTCATATGTCGATCTTAGGGCGGCTTGATTCTTTTGGGTCTTTGATTTGCCCGTTTTGTTGTTGATTTGTGGATGATTGATGGTCACAGGGCGTGAAGTTTTGCCAGGTGCATGTTTCTTCCGCCCTGGGAATCCTAAAATGCACTTGTTAAGGGGGGGTGGATAAGTCTGGACATATGTATGTATGTCCATCTCTAAACTCCGCTTGAAAGTATATACACCTGTAAGTAATGTGGGGTGATGATGATGATGATGACCATTCAGTCGGACAAACATGACGAGCTTTTGGTGTCTCGTGTGTTGTCTGGTTCTTGCGAGAGTGGATAAGGGGTTTAGACAGCTTGTCAAAGTTTACACGACAGACTTCGAGGCTAATTGTCAAAGAGTGACATGCATGTACGTGGACATATCGGGATAGTCATCATCCAAACTGGTTCTTTTTAGGATGCCGTGGTGTAGGGCCTCAAGTCTCTATGAAATCCCACGTAACGATACCCTCAGATGTGAAGACGTTTACATTGGGTTTCATCTCCTGAATGTCAAAGACTCCGCCGTTCTTAATCTGTAACCAAGACTAATCTTTCCGCCACTTAATGGATGCCGAATGTTTGGTATGTATATCGGGGTAAACATGGCTGAACGCTTTGACAAGCAGCCTTTCAACCTGCCAAGGCTCGATGATCTTGCCAAACGGCTGGGAAATTCAACCTACAGCCCATTTATTCTACATTGAGGCATATCATAGTCACCCAGCCCTGTCAGCCATGTTCTAGACTGGCGGAAAAACCACTCGGAGAGGGGGGCGGGGCGGGGAAAGACTTTTGATGGTTCTGGCCGGATACTTCTCGGATTGTTGCCATGGTGTGATTGGATCCGGGGTACCAAAAGCAAACTACATTTTCCTACTTCCTATTCCTCTTTTGGTTTTTTTTACCTTTGTTTCTGTGCGTTCGGTTTTTTTTTTTGTCAATTGCCGGTCGTCTCCCTTGCGATGGAACAAGTTAGCGGGGCCATTTACGTTCGTACGGACGGGAAAAGATACAATGGTGTAGGGGTCGGGGTTCCGGGGAACAGAGGGAGGATGCACATGTATGTACATAGGTGTCTGGGCATACTGGTCTGAGGGTTACCGGGGGTCCTATGAAGAAGATACTGACTAGGTACCAAGAATGTGGGATTTCAAGTCAGAATCATAGGGGGAGTATAGGATGTGCTGTAACGAGAACAAGACAAGGACAGAAAAGGTCTTTGTGGATATATGTACTAGGTACATACATATATATATAACATGACTATTGTACTCCCACAAACGTACCCAATTCAGGGGCTCACGATAACCCGTCCGTCACTTGAACCCGTCCGAACTCTAGATGGATTCGAATCTCAAGCTAACGAAACAAAGTCCACCCACCAACCCACAAGTTTCAACATCTCGGCTCACGGGTACCCGAAGACCCGCACAACGGTCATGACGATAAATGCAATAGTGAGGAGAAAAAAGGAGGGCAAATCAGACCCGTGAACGTGGCATCGGACTCGCCTTGAGAAACCCTGTTCGATCGACTATTTGTGGTCCTTTGGTCCACATTCTGCAAGGCGATTTTGCGAGGCCAGCCACCGGTAAATAATCTTGGGGGAAACGGGGTTTTTTTTCGTGGTGAATTCTTTCGTTAAAGTTGCCTGTTTATAATTCCTCGGGGTTGTGGCTTGTAGATTGAATTGTTGGTACAGGTGGTTACAGTACACGAATGGTTGACAAACGGGGATTCAGCTGTGATACATACAATCTTACATATATGTATTGTATTTACATTCTGTAAGTATGCATATACGCCGATGGAACATCACCGGACGAATGCATGTCGCCAGGGGCTGATTCAAGTGGGTCTTTTGCCCTGGTTTTCTAATTGTCTTTTGTTGATTTTCTCTCTTCGTCATCTTCAAGACCTCGTAAATACTCTCATGTTTGCCACACATCTTCATCAGCCTAGTCTTGTCGTCACCAAATGCCGTCAAACTTAACATGGCTATAAATGGCGCTGTACAACGAGACTATGACGTCATGACGTGTTACTATGTAACGTTCAGTCGCCTCGGTCCACTTAATCCCAGTAAATTGACGTAACCCTAAGTAGCAACAATGTTCATACGGGGTGGCATGGTACTCGTTCTTTTTGTGACGATTCTTCGTGCTTCTTTGTGGCTATTCTGTGGCGGATGCATTGACGAGTACATTGTCTAGGTGTTTCACCGGCAGTGCAATCCACGACTAAGCTTCCACATTTAATACGTAGTTAACTATGGGGTGTGTGAAGAAGACCATGACCGTGCTTAACATGAGCCAAAAAGAGTTTTTTTGTCACTTTGTGAATGCAGTTGACAGGTGAGTAAACAGCCGATCAATATACAAAGAGAGAAGAAGAGCCCCGGGTCCCTCCCTACCCTTTAATGAAGTGCTTGCAGCAAGTGAGAAGAGATAAGGAGACAAGAGCGGACTGTAAACTGCCCTTTGGACGTCACATTAGAGAGACACATAATTGGATCGTGCCAAATTACGACGCATAGACTTGAATAATGGATGGAAACGACCCGAGATATTTTTAAGAAGGCAGCAAAGCTTTGACTCCTGTTGCAACGTTCTTGTCCAGAGTACTTAGAGTAGACAAGATCCCAATCTGTCACTTTCGGAATCTTGTGTCTTTACCTTTTGTTCCCTTACTTTCTTGGTTTCCACAATATCCCTAGATTCCAGAACTTCTAAAACGTAAGTCCGCCTCCACCTAATATTCCTACCCACACAAACAATCAATCAATATTTTCCCAAAAATATTCACAGCTGCCGGATCCGCCATGACATCATGCTGTTCGCCAAATGTGGCAAATCCAGTCACCTTCACTTTTACCGAGTATCAATTCTCCGCCTCTTATTGAACTTGACTGTGACGTTGACTGTCCAATGAATATTTTCATTCCAACTTTGGGTTTTCTTTGGAGACTGTTCAGTCAAGGGGCGTTCTTCACCCTTGGTCCAGTATGGTAATAGGCTTAGTGGCCGTTGGTCTAGATGGCCTAGACTCTTCTCGACGCTAGTTGGAGTCCTTATAATCCTACCTGAGTCTTTTTGGTTGCGTCATGATTATGGACAGAGATTGTGATGTATCTTTAAAGCCTTTTAGAACACTTTTAGTGACTTCAATGGCTATTCTTGGGTTGTTCTACTCTACTAGAATGTCTCTAGATCCCCTAGTAGACCTAGTAGATAACGACCTTCTGCTATCGACAAAGATCTTCTAATCGATCAACACTATTACATCATAGTTGGTGTAGTTACCTTCGATGGTATAACCCTACACGTGTAACATTTGGCCCCGCACTACGCCGTGCAAAATTCATCAGGACCCAACATTGAGCATTCCCTCTCGGGGCTAGACAACTTGAAGGCGGAGGCTATGTGCTTCTAGAACGTCTTCTATCGCCACTTGTTCATCACACCGTGACAAGTCCTTTGTGATGATTCTTTGATTTCATTTTTTGATTACCAGAAAAATCAACACAATCAGTCGTCCGTCGTAAGTATTGTCTCCCCTTTCAGCAGCTCAAGTTGCCCCGCTGTCCGTCCGCTTGTCAACGTTTCCCGTAGATTGAAGCGAACCTGTCGAGTAGTCGTCTGTTCCTGTCTTCTCTACTCTCCTTTTACTTTCTCTTCTCTCGCTCTCCCCACTTATCCGCTTTCCGCCTGTCTCCGTTCAATCAGCCTATTATACCTGATGTTTACCGTGAACCCGCTTGTTCAAGCCCCACCACTCCACTCTCGCTCCGCTCTTCAACGCTGCTTCTGGGAATCAGCTTCGGACTGTGAACCCCTGACCACGCTGTATGATGCATAAGCTCTCTGTCCGTCCTTCAATGTCCTGTTCCGTCCCGCTCATACATACATATGTACATATACATATAAGACAAGCTCTACGTTGGATTATATCGGTAACTTGCAGTTGGATTGTCACTGGCGTCGATTGGCGGCCGCGGTAATGTCGTGATTCCAATGCCCAAGTGGCTTCTGCATCATACCCCGTATATTGTGTCCGCTTCCGGTGGCAAATATAGCCATACAATATGTCTCTATGACGCACCAAAGTCCATGCTAAACGACCCCCACCACCATCAACAACAAAACGGCCACGTCCCTCTAAAGATTAATCGCCACTAGCTACGTTGTTGGTCCTGTCATCGTGCCTACTTGCAGTATACAGTCAGGGATAATGGAGTTTTGAATACTCCTCTTCTCCCCGTCCTGACCTCTTCCTATCTTCTTCCTGTCAAGTGGCCCCCCACTGCTGATGCAACCACCCACGTTTGTCGATTTGGCCCTCGGTCGTGATATCAGCACCCCGCATTTTTCTCTCTGGCACGAGCGTATTTCAAGCACCGGCGTTATTGTCCGTCGAGTGAGTTCTTAGGACCAACCCACCACTCCACCAATTCCTATTCCGGTGGACTGCCAGACCGGACAAATTGCTAGTTGGCCCCACGTTCAAATCGGTTAAGGCCTTAGGCCTAGGCTGGCAAAGTGCCATTCCACGCACTAGCAAACGATGCTTGACAGATTTAGTGCCCCACGTCATAGCCAGCATGCAGATCCACTCTTTCTACACTAGGTTTCCATGTCCTAGCACCGTCTGGTCCTTGACCTTCTGTCCGTGACTTTGCTGTCTGTGACTTTCCGCCCGTGACTTTCCTGGACTTGGTTGTTTGTCTCGTGTGCCACGGGTGACGGGACGGGACTGGGTCGGTTGGCATGGCCTTCCCGTTGATGTCGACTCAGACGGGACGGAGCACCGTTTGCCATTGATCACCGCTAGAGCTTCCAGAAAGAAATCAAGCACACAAAAAAGAAAGACCGAGACCGAACCTTAGGTAGCCGATGTTTTAACCGATGAGTTGTTCTCTTTTTCTTTTTTTCTTTTTATCAATTCACTCCCCACACCCCTAAATGAGGTCTATCTAGTCAGTGTCTATTCCTCCCCGCACATCAAGTGAGTGTATATGTAATATCTCACGCCCCTTGATCCGCCTATATCTGTATGTGCATACATATGTACTAGTTGCAAGGAGCGTGATGGCTTTCTGGACTTGCCCCCTTCCAACCGTTCCGAGTCAAAATTTGGGTCAACCATCAGGCGGAACGAGTAACAAGAGGTAAATGACCATGGCATTCAAGTATTGGCTCGATCTCCCATGGTACTCACTAATTGGGAGTCTGCGAGGCTGTTCTACTCCAAAGGCCTCCCAGATTGTCAAGGCTATTTCTAGTGGACATTTCCACAGGTCGAGTGACCAATTCACGGGACCTGCTTTATTCGCTTGTTCGTTTCCTAGCGGCTCTGTCGCCGCTGCAGACCCTGAACTACAGGCCAGTTCCGGGGTAGGATGGCCCTGTTTGTGGCCTGTTAAGACATCCGAATTAGGTTCTAAATTGGGATTTAGTGGTTTCTAGCTGGGGCACCATGGACTTCTATTTCATACCCGCATCGAACCCACTTGGATGTAACGGGTCTGGCTCTAGTGTCGGTCAAAGACAAGAAAGACGGTCGATTCTTTATTTAACCCACTTCGTCCCGCTTTCATTTTGGTCAGTCCGGTCTTGTCTTTGCACACACACCATCGCTCGCTTGCCTCTTTAAGAGTTTACTTCCCTACTTGTCTATTTCATCTTTATCTTCATCACACATTTGATTATTGCTATTTCTTTTTCTTCCTTTTAGTCGTGTTGTTGCCCTTCGTTCCTACATACCATCCATTATCACCACCGCCACCATACATTGTCGTCATTTTCCACGTCTCTAACTCGCCGCAATTTCACGCTGTAGATTGATAATTTTGTCAACAAGCACGCATATCAGTTAATATCTCTCGGCATTCACTATCTCTTCTTCCGAAGAGAGCAAAATCATCTTCTCGACGACCCCCACCTTTCTACGACATATCATACGGCAAAATACCGATTCTTCACGCCAAGCCCCCACGCACACTTTTTTTCTTTTCTCTCTTCCCATAATGGCCATTACCTCCCCTTCCAGACGCTTCGATATGATTTCTTTTCACGACGTATGTTGATTCCCGACGCCAAGTCTCGCTTATACACGCATCATATCCCGTTCAACCACTAACACGGTAACAGGAACCTGAGATTGAAGATGTCTCGGCCTACCCCGGCCTAGGTGAGGACTTTGATCCCACCGGTTTTGATCTGTCCACATTCTGTCAGATTCTTGAGATGGATGAGGACCCTGAAAACAGACTATTCAGTCAAGAATTGGTGGTGGATTTTTTGAATCAGGCTCAAGATATCTTTGAAAAGATCCAAACAGCCATGTAAGTGTTTTATTCCCAATGTTAAGGTGGTGTGATGATTTGATACTAACGACATTATAGTGACGAAAAGGATCTTTCACAGGCATCCGAACTCGGTCATTTCTTGAAGGGTTCATCAGCAGCTCTTGGTCTAAAGCTAGTCAGCGCATTGTGTGCCAAGATTCAAGATTACGGTGCTCAATCAGAAGAGCGTGTAAGACCAGAAGAATCAGAAGCTCTTGATCTTATGCGGGTTGCACTTGGTGAGGTGTGGACAGAGTACGAAAAGGTACGGGAAACCCTCATGAAGTTTTACAGTATTGTGGAAGAGGATGACGACGAAGATGAAGATGCCGATGATGAAGCGGATGAAGCTGATGAAGAGACTGAAGAAGAAGGAGAAGAGGAGGAGGAGAAGGAGAAGGAGAAGGAGGTGAAAGAACAAGAAGAGGCCGAGGGTGAAAAGAAAGTCGATGATGGCAAAGATGCCTGATTGAGTTTGTTCCGATGTCCGATGTTTGTCGACTTCATGGATAACGCCTCCTCCATGTTGTCAGACTTTTACGCCTATTTCCTACAGGTGCTATGTGGAAGGCACAGATGGTTTGTCTTATGATTTTGGTTTCTTTTTTTTCTTATTATTCTTTTTGTTCGGCGTTGGGAGGTGTTTTGCTTTTTCTCTGTGTCTCTTTTTTAATAAATGAGAAAAAAAAAGCTTGTATTCACTTGTTCGCTTGCACAGTTTACCTTTATGGTATTGACTGTTTCCTGTATGCTGCTTGACAGCCCACACAGACACACACACGAATAAATACAACAGACTATTGCGTCTCCAATTTTTGTACCACTATAATTGATTATTTACACAGATGCATAGATACATACATGGACACATGCATGTCACTTGTCGGTGTCCATCTTTGGTCAGGATTCTCAAGAGACGAACATCTTTTTGCTTCCATGACGACAAAGCCCAGGTGGGGTTCAGGATTCAAAGCATACATACAAATGTACAGATACTTTTGTTAATGGACGTGTCTAGACCGAGCCAATCGATGGCCATATAGAACAAGGTACAGTAACATTTAACTTGTGAATTGTATGTAAATCAAACTCTCGGGATGACATAACCAATAGATTTCACTCGGTGGGGTAGGCGCTTACGTGAAGGATTGTAGTGGGGTAGTATGGTGATTAGGGTTATTAGTATGATGAACAGATTGTTGGGTTTATCGATAACTTTAGATGTAAGTCAGAGGAGTTACATGATTAAGACATTGTTATAGTTTGTTTTAGTAGGATTAGATATATATCAAGATGCCACGTCCAGGTCGTCCAACTCATTTCCTTGCGATCCCGTTATATACGCCACGTCTAATTCAATCGTTTATCCCGGGGTACACATCGTTAACAGACCATATTCAAGTACATCATCCGCATATCCCAACCAAGGCAATCAGACCACCGGGAGTTCTCCACCTGACAATCGGAGTCATCAACGCCCAAAACCCAAGGATCCTCACCCGCGCAAAGACCCTTCTTCAACGAATAGAATGTCCGGAGGTCGTCAGCTTTGAATTGAAAGGGCTTGGTTGTATGGGGAGAGAGCAGGATACGGGAGTCGTGTATTTGGTGCCGAGGGGGGAACGACTTGGGGAGTTTATGGAGATGGTTAAGGGGGTTTTTATGGAGGAGGGGGTTCTGGTTGATGAGGGGAGAGAGTTGGTTTTACATGCTACGGTTGTTCATATGAGATATGCGGGGACGAAGGAGAGACATGCTGGGAGGATTGATGCGCGAGAGTTGATTTGTGAGTTTAAAGATGTTGTATTTGGGGAGGGAATCGTTGAGTCTCTTGGGATTTATGAAATGGGGGCGAAGGAGGTTGTTGGTGAGAAGGGTGGTGAATATACACTTATCGATAGTAAAGCATTTCACTAAACATCACAGAGGAGGAACTTCAAATACAGACAAAATAGTAATAATAATAACCAAACTAACAAATAAAACCACGAGAGAATGACAACAACAAAACACATCTAAACGCCATTTTACCAGCCCAACAGCGAGACAACTCACAAAGAATATAAAGTATGTAATAACAGGAGAGGGTCAAGAAAAGATATCAAAAAAGAAAGGAACAAAGAAAAACCACAAAAAAAAAGAACTGCATCCGATAGTTCACACAGTTTTCTTCAACTGGGGATTAACAACCACCGGACACCAAGAAAAAGAAAACAACACAAGAAAAAAAAAACGCAACAAAGAAAACCTAAGCAATGACCCAAGAAAAGAAGAAACAAGGACAAACAGATGCTCGCTATGCCTCATGCCACGACGGAGCGCCGTTACCGTCGCGGGGGCCCATGTTGAATACACCAGGCCATTACAGAGCAGATCGCTCCCGTCTTTCTAACGCAAAAACACAGGTGGAATCAATAACAAATCAACAGCGAGCAACAAAAAAACAGCAAAGAAAGAAAACAGAAACAAAGTAAAGCGCAAGGAAAGAGAGAACGAAAAAAAAAAGACAAAATAACTCCTGCGAAGCAACCCAATGGAATACAATGACAAAAGAGAATGCAACATGACGACAAACTAGACTAGCTCTTTAAAACCGGTTGCTAGCCGCGAAGATGCTAGCCGCGGCTGAAGCTCCCCATTCACTGTCTTGAGCGTCAAATGTGCCCGGTGGCGTCGGGATCTTCTTAACATCAAGAGGCTGTGGCGTCATAGCGGCCGACGTCACCTGCTTAGACTGTTGGTCAGCGAAGAGAGCGAGGTTTCCCGATGCTGATGGCGATGGCGTTGGGTACGGGTTTGAGATGGCCATTGTGCTAGCAGACTGTCTCAGAGGCTTGACGTTTTCCTTGTCCATTGCCTGAATAATGTGCGCCTGGGATGTAAGTGCTTCGTCTAGGAGTTCATCTTCCTCGTCTGGCGTATCGTATTGTCTTCCGCCTGGCGCTACAATCTTTGATCTTCTAGTCGTCCGGCTGCCTAAGGACCCGGTAGTCCGGGACACATTGCCGTTTAGGTTATCCGCAGATCTCATCTGATGGCTCTTAGGCAGCGAGTTATGCCGCTNGTTTTCCTTGTCCATTGCCTGAATAATGTGCGCCTGGGATGTAAGTGCTTCGTCTAGGAGTTCATCTTCCTCGTCTGGCGTATCGTATTGTCTTCCGCCTGGCGCTACAATCTTTGATCTTCTAGTCGTCCGGCTGCCTAAGGAGCCGGTAGTCCGGGACACATTGCCGTTCAGGTTATCCGCAGATCTCATCTGATGGCTCTTAGGCAGCGAGTTATGCCGCTTAAGGCCAGTAGCGCTGTTGTTCTGGTGCGCCGGAGGCGGTGGTGCATAGTGGTTTGAGATGTGGCTGTTCTTCATTGGGGTGTCAACCATCTCTGGCTTGGGGTCCAATACCATGGAGCCACGGTTACTTTGCGTTCCGTTCCACTGCGTGGCGCCAGCCTGCGCTTCAATGTCGTCTGCGCCAGGAGTGGCAGG
>JSUI01006056.1:0-17944 GCA_000833645.1 Huntiella omanensis | reverse complement strand
CGAATTTGGGGCGAATTCATTATGTGTTCGATGGAAATGGCGACTCCAGACCTCAAAGGTACCATTTCGAGGGTATTAAGGAGGAAGGTTGTCCCGCGCCGCCCCACCATCCGACGGCCCGGGCTCTCAGCCTTCAAGATCATCAATTCCCAATCCCCCCATCACAAAGACCCCTTCACCCGCTCGCTTAGCTCAGTTGGTTAGAGCGTCGTACTAATATTCCATCACGAATATCAAGTAATGCGAAGGTCGCCAGTTCGACCCTGGTAGTGAGCAGTCCTCTCTTTTTTGCCCGACCATCCATCCGTCTTTCGGCATGTTGGACGATGTGATGTAATGCATGCATGCATGTAACAGCAGAATAACGTGTGACATATCACCTCTTTTTTTTGCATGTGATATTACATGTCTCGCCTCACAAACTAGTCAGTCAGACACGCTATGGAATCATTCATATTCATATCACATAAAAACCGTGCAAAATACAGAAAAGCCATCCCGAATCCCAAATCGTCCAAGTCATAACACATAATGATGAAGCTCCGCAGATGCCAACCCATATGAACCCAAGAACAGAAAACAAAACCTCCAAAAACGCCATTCCCATTAGCCGCCCAACCTTTTGAGTGTCCCATACTTCCTTTATATATCTCTTTTTCTTTGTCTTTTTTGTTTTTGTTTTTTTCTTTTTTTTAATTTTCTTGTTTTTATTCCTTGTTTCTTTTCCTTCATCCCAAAAGAAGCCCGTCTATAAAATAACCTCCTCGCTCCTTTATTTCCTTCTCTAAAACACACCAGTATATCCCGAGAATACCTTCTTAGCCCCCTAGGCAATATCAGCATCTTCAACCTCAGGCTTCACCTGCTCAACAGCGCCATCCAACACAAATGGTCTATCAATAGTGGGGTGCGCCTCACCACCCTCCGACGCCGTTGGAGCCCCGGGAGTCCATGTCTTCTCCTTAGCCTGCTGTTGGCCCTCCTCGTGAGAGAAGGCACACTTGGGGTTCAAGCATGGCGTGAACTTGCACTTGATCTTGACATGAGTAAACTGGCAGTCGGGTGTCGAGCAGTTAGCCCCATTGGTGCATAGCGGCGCCTTGGGATGTCTAAAGGGGCAGTTAGACCCGTTAGTGCAGTTAGGGAAGAACTTGCAATCCTGTTCCGACTGATGGGCCAAACGGGCTGCTGGTGAAGGATGTCTACCAGCACACTTCCAGTTCTTGCACGCCGCACCGAAACTGCACGTATCCTTGAGATCAACCGTGGTACCTGGTGGCGCGGCAGGTGACGCGTGTGCGAATTTGCAGTCCTTATTCCGGCAGCTCTGGTTGAATCGGCACATGTGGTCTTCGGGGTTAACAGGCTCGCGCTTAGCGCCCATGTCAACGTCCTCGCCATTTTCGCCAGCCTCAGTCTGCATCGCATCGCCCTCTTCTGGGTTGGTATTCCGGTCCTTGTTCCACTGGTTGTTGTGATGGTGTCCACCCCGGTTGTTGAAGTGACCTCCCCGACCACCACGGCCGCCACGACCACCGCGTCCGCTGTTTTGTGACATCATCTGTTGTGAAAGCTGAGCCATCATGCGGTTCTGGCGCTCAAGAAGAGCAAAGAGGTCCATCTGTGAAGGCTGACCATTGGAACCCATACCACCCGGCATAGGTCCGCCCATGGGCATGCCACCAGGACCGTTCATCTGATTCCAAGCGTCTTGACTCATAGCCATCATACCGGCCTGGAAGTTGCGATGGTTCATATTGTTGTTGCGACCACCGCGGCCGTTGTTCCGCATGTTGTTCATTCCGTTGGAGCCACGGTTGTTGTGCGAGATGCGGTCGTTACCACGGGTACGGTGAAGGACGTGATCACCAGTTCTCTGCATGCCGTTGTTCATGCGACGATCGCGACCGCGGATACTCATGCCGTTACCGCTATTGTTGTTGCGCATTGATTTAGGACCGGTTGGACTACAAACAAGAGATCAAAGGTTAGTACGATTGTGTTGAGATCGGTGCGACATGGCAAGCATTAGTATCCTGGGTATCCTAGGTAAAAGGCTTGTGACTTCTTCCATTGATAATATCAGATGAAAAACGAAGCAAGCTGGACAATCACCAGTGATGAAACAGCAACCATCCATGCAGGAGGGGTAAAGTACTTACGCATGCAATTGGGAATCTTGACCCATCATGTCCATGCCATCCAGATCCGTCATTTGTCCATCCGTCATATCCATACCCGCCTGGTCCATAGCCTGATCCGAAGGCCCACCACCCCCATTCAACCGCGCATTCTGCGACTCCACCTCATTGAAAAGCCACTGAGTGAAAGCCGCAACGAGATCATTATCAATAGCACCACCAAGTAAATCCGAAGCAATCTCAGTAGTAATCTCATCCGCTGACCGCCCGTTAACCAACATCAACACCACATACTCAGCCAACGAGGTATCATCAGCATCACCACCACCCCAGCCAGCTTCAAGCAGCTTAGCCTGAACAACGGCAGTCAACGCATCAGCCAGCGGCGTGTTGGGCTGAATCTCAATCATTGTGAAAAAGGTGGGAAAAAAAAGGTGTCGTATGGGAAATGGCCAACTGGAATTTAAAATCGCGGTCCGTCTCCTATGACTAAAATGAATGTGCGTATGAGAAGGCTGCTTGCTTCTCGGGCGTAACAAAGGGAATCAACGGGGAAAACCTAACAACGCGAAGAAACCGAAAATTGATCAAGAAACGATGGAAAATTGACAATTTGTCGCGAGTAAGTNAGATCATTATCAATAGCACCACCAAGTAAATCCGAAGCAATCTCAGTAGTAATCTCATCCGCTGACCGCCCGTTAACCAACATCAACACCACATACTCAGCCAACGAGGTATCATCAGCATCACCACCACCCCAGCCAGCTTCAAGCAGCTTAGCCTGAACAACGGCAGTCAACGCATCAGCCAGCGGCGTGTTAGGCTGAATCTCAATCATTGTGAAAAAGGTGGGGAAAAAAAAGGTGTCGTATGGGAAATGGCCAACTGGAATTTAAAATCGCGGTCCGTCTCCTATGAGTAAAACGAATGTGCGTAAGAGAAGGCTGCTTGCTTCTCGGGCGTAACAAAGGGAATCAACGGGGAAAACCTAACAACGCGAAGAAACCGAAAATTGATCAAGAAACGATGGAAAATTGACAATTTGTCGCGAGTAAGTCAATGTATTGAATTGGGAGTCAAAGGGAATTCACGAGAAAATAAAAGAAAAAGAAAAAGCTTAGATAATTTGATCAGGCAAGCTGCAACAAGACTATCATTTAACGGTAACCCTAGATCGGGGTTAAAGGTGAGGCGTGACGTTAGCTGACTAAACCGGGATCTTATAGTTTCAAGACTTCAAGCGACCAATCAAGATGTCGGGTTATAAGAAATATGTCTATTAAATCACAATCTTTATGTGTAGATTTCCAATTACGATCGATCCCCGCCTCTTTATGAAAAAAACGCGCCGCTTTTAAATCCGACACGCCTAAACGCACGTCAAAACGCATGTCCTGAAACCCTAAATAACCCCCCATGGTGAGCTCCGGCCTCTATCCCGTATTACTCTTCCTCCCACCTTTCCGCCTCCACCCCCCCCTGCCACAATCTATTTGCTGAATCCGAAATGATCTTTGCCTTGGCCCAGAGTTTCTCCATGTACTTTGCTCCGTCCTTGCTATCCGATGTCTTGAGCTTATTTGGTTGTGCCTGCATTAGAACCGGCATGAGTTCTCCCGGACTGGCATTTGCAACGGCCGCGATAGTCTTGAACCCGTTTTCCCAAAAGATTCGTGCGGTCCGACTCTTGACAAACGTAATCTTGGCTAATTCGAGAAGTTCCGCGGCACCGCCTGCTCGTAGTCGGTCGGTGAAATGGTCGAGTACCGCCCCGAGAGCTCCCCATCCCATAATTTCGCAGAACTTGACCATACCAGCTGCAAAGCCCTGACTTGTCTGCGCCAGAGTCTGCACCATTCCGCGGGGCATGTCGAACTTGCGTGCCACTACATGTACTGGGATCTCGGAGCATAGGTCCCGCAGCTGAAAGGCGAGGTAGAATCGCTTGAAGATTCGTGCCTTTTCCCGCTCTTCGTCTGTTGTCTCCCGTAGTGGTGCTCCTTGTGATAACTGAATTACTTCGTACATTCTGATACCAATAGCTTCCATGACCCGTAAACCTGAATCGTTGAGTTGCTCGGCCTCGTTCATGAAGATCTGCCAATTAACCGTCACATCAGCCACATTGACCGGCGTAAATGTATATAGAACATGCAGGTCACTATCCATTACAAAAGACTTGAGTGCTCGCTGCATTTCCCGGTTGATAAACAACCCATCCTCTGGATTAAAAGACGAGGCAACAATCGCCTTGCCAAGTTTCGTAGCAAGATACTCGTCCTTATTCGCATCGAATATGACCACCTCAAGGCGCACCAGCTCGTTAATGCATTTGCGTGTCAACTCCGATATGTTGGTATCCGGATTAGCGGCAAATAGGAGAGTTTTAGAAAGATAGTCGTAAATGGAGTCGAAAGAGGCAACCAAGCGAATAGAAATAGCTTCAAGAAGTGCTCTATAAGAAACAACAAGTCAGTCACGTCCTTATATATACACAACACAAGCCGGCACGACGGAACCAACCTTTGTACCCGTCTCTCGTCCGTGTTCAGCGAACTAGAGATTGCCGGTAAATCAGCATGCATCAGGTCCACCACATGTTCCAATTCTGTTTCTCGGCAGCACAAATACGTCTCACCAACTTCGTCCTTTCCCTTTCGGCCAGCCCGTCCACGCATCTGTCGTAGCATAGATGGACCGACAAAGTCACGACCCATACGTGCATTATGCAGGACTACTCTCCGGGCTGGCAAGTTTATTCCAGCCGCCAAACTGCATGTAGCTACACAAACCTTGAGTACACCCTGATCATAAGCTGTAGCAATAAGGTCTCGCTCTTCGGTCGTAATGCCAGCATGATGGAACCCAACTCCGAAGGGGATTGTCTCCTCTAACACGTGGTCCAAGCCAGTTGGTAGAGCCCTTAAATCCTCAAGTAAATCAAGTCGCGGTTCCAGAACACGTAGAGGTAGCGCCGATGTATCAGGAAGGGCCCTGCTGATCCAGCGCGCCACTGTCTCACATCCCGTCCGACTACTCGAAAACACCAGACAACCATAGTCCGCATTGGCGGTTTCACAGGCCAGTGCAACGACGGCATTAAGTACAGGATCCTGGAACTCACGGTGGACAGACGGTCGAATGGCGCGGATCGGTCGCGGTTTTTCGTCGGGTGGTATCTGCGAGGCAGCGCGGAGCTCATGGGCTGTACTGAGAAGACTAAATGTGTTGGCAGCAGGGAATATTTGGCTATCATATACAAGATGTTCATCAATAGGAACTGGTCGATATTTTGTGACGTAGGCGTGACCACCCACCCACTTTCCAAGCAGGTCAATGTTCTAGAGACGTGTGTCAGATAAGAGAGTCAGATACAAGAGTGTACATGGTGCACATGTGACACGGCGGGCGACAGCGGTCAAGGACGTACAGAGATGGTTGCACTCATTCCAATGATCTGAACAGGCTGTTCGAGAGCCAAGAGTTTAGACGTCAGAAGTTCCATTAGATATCCGCGATGAGCATCGTCAATCATATGAATCTCGTCCAACACTACTGCTTTGAGGTCTGATACTATACCCTCTTCGATAGCAGTGTTGATCATGGAGTTTGCTTTTTCGATGGTGCATACGGCGATTTCAAAGTCGTTCCATGTAGCTTTGACCTTGGAGCCACCGTGAAAACCAACCACGCGGACTGACTCGGCATCGGCACGATCTCGCCACATATTCCGGGCTTTCTGCTCCGGAGTCTGGGTAGCTCCGGGTCGTATCAAATTCTCTACTAGTGAACGTAACCAGCGAGTTTTTTCGTTGACTAATGCTACGTATGGAAGCACCAGAATTGCTTTGGCTTTTGGCTCATGGAGGACTCGTCGTAACATCAAGACTGTTGTCCAGTTAGTAGGAGCTTTAATGTGAGGCAAAACGCTCATTCATTTCAAGATCTTACCCTCGGCTACCAATGATTTACCACCTCCTGTTGGTGCACTATATATCAAATTTTTTTCTCCGGAGAGTACATCTGGTGCAAGCAGGCAGTTCCGTTGCCATGGATATATAGACTTGACACCCAAATTCTTGAAATTAGTCACCAACTGTGTCGGCAAGCCAAATGCAGCATGGCCCAACCCAAGTGTTGGGTCAACAATCTCGGTTGGTGTAGCAGCTATTAGTTTGCGCTGTGAATACTCGCTGGTGCCGTCACCCATGATGTGGACGTCAGGTTCGTCACCGATAGCATCATCATGACGTAGCACGGCAATCTCACTTGGTGTAAGTCTGGGTAACTTTGACGAGCGATGTAATGGTAATGGGGTTGCATGACCCCGGGATGGCGGGGCAGGCATAGGACGCTTGTTCTCTTTAATACTGATGCCGGGGGTAAAGGCTTCTTCCAGCGTACGTTTAACACTGACAATGGTAGGCTTTGCAGAACGAGCCGAGTCTACCGATGTAGTGTGCCATATTCCCCGTTTTGTAGGGTCATTTCCCGGAGCTGCCATGTTAAAATAGAGGTAACAGGTATATGTATGTATGAGGTGTTGTATAATAGAATATCACGAGATATTGACGGGATATCAAAGGACATCAAAGGAGGCAGGATGTAACTTGAATGTCCCTGGTCAGAACCACTGGCTGCAACGGTACAGGGTTAAATAAAGCCACGCGGCAAACAAGCAACAAACAAGTAAAATGTGCACTTCTATAGATGACGGGTTCTATGACGGAATCAATGCTTCAAACGGACACTCAAAAGAAGGAAGAGCCATCAATGAGGTCATTCCCTGTTTCGGTCAACAACACCAGGGTATTTAATGTGTACAGCTGACATGCAACGTTTGTCAGCTGGCACAACACAAGACGACGTGGATGACAAAAAAGCCAACAATGGTTGCTTGCCTTGGTTTGGAATGGGTGGTTGGTTGGTTANTCAAACGGACACTCAAAAGAAGGAAGAGCCATCAATGAGGTCATTCCCTGTTTCGGTCAACAACACCAGGGTATTTAATGTGTACAGCTGACATGCAACGTTTGTCAGCTGGCACAGCACAAAGCGACGTGGATGACAAAAAAACTAACAATGGTTGCTTGCCTTGGTTTGGAATGGGTGGTTGGTTGGTTACGTGCAATCAAGGATTTCGGGAACAAGAGCAGATTTATCCTCAAAAGATACGCGAGTAACACACACCAGGTACGAAAAAAAAGCCACTCAAAAGGACTTTTTGGTCAGTCAGCCAACAGTCAAATCAAGCGACCACGGCGGAGATTGGCCCCTGGTGCGATTGGCCCCTTGTGCGATTGGATATTTCCTAGACTGACCGCCAGTTCCACCACGATGACGTCTACGCAGGTATTTTGTAGGGAAGTTGGCAGGAAGATGTGAAGAAAACAAGAGATCTGAGGGTAAAATCTAGTTTCTGTAAATAGTGTGGATATGTCTACTTCTTTGAGGATATTTATAAACTCCCCGTCATCTATGTACATATGTACGTACATACCAAGTGACCGGTCGTCAACCTAAGGTTTCTTACTTTGGGTTGTAGTGATCAGGACCCTAGGATAACCCTCTTTCGCAAGGGAACCCCCCGAAACGGAAACGTGCATCCCCGTGCGCAAGTGACACTGATCCAGGCGAACTACCAACAACACAGGGTAAACAGGTTGACGGGTTGACGGCCTAGAAGACCGACCGAGGAACCGGTGATGAAAACGTCATACAGACAAAAAAAGAACAACGAAAAGGTTCACAATGACACAGGTCTCACTCTACAGCCATGACAAACATGCACACGACTCAAGACCTCATGGTAATGCATAAGACGACACGTCGATTCGGCAGCTTCCCCTTATCCGCTGTCGACCTTTTGTTCCTTCTCTTGATAATCCCTGCGATATACCCACCAAGCCCCATGCACAGAAATTAAGCCCTGGATGGGGAACAACGTAGCTAAGCAGCGTAAAGTCGGCCTGAAAAGCCGAAGCTGGTTTCGTTCATTGTTTGGTCAGTAGGGTGGGTAGAGAAAAGGCTTGTGACAAGGCTTATAGCAAGGCTTGGGTTGGCGGGACGAGGCTGTCAATTAATGGATTTGTAATGTTTTCGGGAAAGAGTCATTGGGTAGAGGGTAGAATACACCAGACTATGTGTAGAAAACACTGATGGACTACATATAGACATGCATATATACATGTGCAGCCATACATGTACTATAACTAGGATCCAGGTCCCGAAGCTGCATCTTGTTCACATTGCAGAAAGTCAATGGTAAAAGCTACAAAATACTGCATTACTACCATGGGAAAATCCTTAAAGCATGCACGCAAGGCCTTGTATTTTTCTTGGTTGTTTCAGTGAACAATGGTAGGGTTAGGGATAGAGAGATATACCGTGTGCACCGACCGATTTTACATGGTGAAAGGAGATAAAAAAAAAAGAAGCAATGTCGGAATTAAAAAACGTCTGTTCGTAAAGCGGAAAACGAGGTTATAGGAAATGATGGAGTGGGTTCTTTCTTTTTGATGATATTGATGATATGTTGTCCGAGTTTTTACCGGATGTTTTGAGAATGGGTTATGGCGATATTGAGGTTGGCTGTTTTGCCTGACACATGGTGTTGGAGCCAGGGGTCAAAGTACGTTGTGCACCAGTCAACAGTAAAACACAAGAAACCGAGTGAACGCAGGGAAAATGGGGAGATTAGTGATGGATGAGACCTCGCCTTACCAAGTTTTCTAAATGGCGCGGGATACATAACTAGTTCAAGAGGTCTCCAAAAGTTTTTTTACGTAGTTCAAGACATCCAAATGTGAAAACAGAAAAAAAAAAGGCCACAAGTTGGGGCAATATAAACCCTAAGCCAATAAACGACCCCAGTCTGTAAATGATGACGGAAAAGGCAGTCATGAAGCCGGCAGTATGGCAAATGGCGGTGACGTGAAGACGGGCGGATCGCCGGTTACCCCCAGAGATAGATTCAGCGGATGATAAAAGCCACGCTGCGATGATTGAATTGGCGGGTATGCACGGGGATAGAGTAAAATCTGGAATCTTGGGTATTTTCCGTGGTGGCGGACAAGGGCTACGAAGTGTATATAGACAAGATTGAGATGTGATGACGGACGATTTAGATCAGATGAGGGGTTGTAAATAGGTTGAGAAGAATCGCCAAAAAATGAAGATTAGACGACGATGAAAAAGGCATCGAGAACCCAAGAAATCCACCCGTCCGGTCGAAAAGCTTCCATGTCGTGATTCTCGACATGTCGTTCGGCCCTGGCTCCAAATACAAACCCCCCCGTTCGTTTGTGCCTGTTTAGGCTTGGCTGGGCTGGGCCGCAGTGGGCTAAATTAGCATTGGCGTGGCAATTGGCATGGCGTGTGAGGATGGATTTTGGGTGCGGGTTTTGGGTAAATGCGGACGTTGGAGGTTGCCTTTGGTGATTGTTTAGGGGGGTTTTTGGAGTTTTATAGGGCGTTTGGGGGGTAGGAATGAAGAGAAGGTTGAGGTATCCGGCCGACAGGAAAATGGCCGATGATCAAGGTGAATGTCGGGTTTTGATGACAGGGAGTTCTTTGATATATGTGTGTAATCATACATACACATAATATATATATCTCTAGATGCATCTATATGCACAAGGTTTCTTTCAATCAACAACCAACATGTAAATTGTCATGTCTACCTCCAATAAATTCCGTCAAAACGGTCCAAAACCTAAGCCCAAAACCCCAAACCCAAACTGCGTATTACACAGTGTCTCGCACTATATATTCACGGATTTACCAGATTCCCGNGGATGGATTTTGGGTGCGGGTTTTGGGTAAATGCGGACGTTGGAGGTTGCCTTTGGTGATTGTTTAGGGGGGTTTTTGGAGTTTTATAGGGCGTTTGGGGGGTAGGAATGGAGAGAAGGTTGAGGTATCCGGCTGACAGGAAAATGGCCGATGATCAAGGTGAATGTCGGGTTTTGATGACAGGGAGTTCTTAGTATAGTGATATATGTGTGTAATCATACATACACATAATATATATATATCTCTAGATGCATCTATATGCACAAGGCTTCTTTCAATCAACAACCAACATGTAAATTGTCATCTCTACCTCCAATAAATTCCGTCAAAACGGTCCAAAACCTAAGCCCAAAAACCCAAACCCAAACTGCGTATTACACAGTGTGTCGCACTATATATTCACGGATTTACCAGATTCCCGCCCAGCTTCCTTGTCCTCGTTTCAATTGGCCCGACATGGAAGGGACGAGTGACATGCCGATATTTCGCCTCAGCCGCTTCCTGCCAGATACGGAACACAGATGAACGACTTGTGATTTTTGAGTGGAAAGATGGAGGAAGATATTGATGGTTTGAGGTATGAATGTTTGTAGATTTTGGAATAGATGAGTTATACAGATGGTCGTGGTTTACTATTGATTGTCTTTTTTTTTGCTAGTGATATAGTTGAGTATGTATCTTTCGATTCTTGTTCACCCCAGACGAACGGATCCCATTCCGTCGGCATCAGTTGTAACCAACAATGCAAGACCACCTTTTGTATTGGAAAAAAAGACATGGATTTCTATATCCCGCACGTATTCAATCTAGACACATGGGAATGGGAAGAACGAAACACCAGCAAAAAGTATAAACAATGAAGGGGAGAACCCCCTCTCAAAGTAACGAAACAGACCAGGGTTTTCCGAGTGGTAGTTTTCCCTTTTTGGGGGTGAAAATGTGTTTCTGAGGGATAAATTAGTGGGAGTTTAAATGGTTCTTGAAAGATTGAAAGATTAGAAGAGGGTCGGACTTGTTCTTGTTGTGGTGGTCTTTGGGGTACGAGCGAGAAAGAGAACTGTTCTTTTTTTGATTGATGGATTTATGGATTTGTTTGGGGGATTCGTCGGTTGGTTGTGGATCATAAAGAAATTGACAAATGGGTTTAGTTGAAGAAGAAGAAAAAGAGGGGAAACTTAAAACAGACGGAATGTATGTGAGTTTGTAGATGTTGTTGATATTGTGTATGTACATAGTCGACTTGATTGTACATACATACACAGATAATCATCTATTCTTCATCTTGTTGTTCTTCTTGTTATTCCCATGTTAGATCGCCTCATATGTCTCGAAGCCCGTGCTCTTTGTGTCGGCTTCTATGAAGAGGAACTTGACTAGGGTGAATATGTGGTATAGCGGTCGGACAAGCATGAAAGCCAGTTCGCTAGTTTGTTGATTCCATGTATGTGTGTATGTATACAAGTACATATACAAAGTCAGTTAACAAGAATCTAATGATGAATGAATGTTGAACAAACAAATCAATCAATCGTGAATACAACACATGATGATCCGTCGTTGAATCCCAATATAAACCCTATAAAACACCGCATTAACCCTATCTGAACAATGACATCAAAGCCAATAATCGGCCCCACATTTACCAAACCTGATGCTCTTTTTGTGGTTGACGTTCTTCCTTGGTGGGACAACCCGGNTAATCATCTATTCTTCATCTTGTTGTTCTTCTTGTTATTCCCATGTTAGATCGCCTCATATGTCTCGAAGCCCGTGCTCTTTGTGTCGGCTTCTATGAAGAGGAACTTGACTAGGGTGAATATGTGGTATAGCGGTCGGACAAGCATGAAAGCCAGTTCGCTAGTTTGTTGATTCCATGTTGTATGTGTGTATGTATATAAGTACATATACAGAGTCAGTTAACAAGAATCTAATGATGAATGAATGTTGAACAAACAAATCAATCATTCGTGAATACAACACATGATGATCCGTCGTTGAATCCCAATATAAACCCTATAAAGCACCACACTAACCCTATCTGAACAATGACATCAAAGCCAATAATCGGCCCCACATTTACCAAACCTGATGCTCTTTTTGTGGTTGACGTTCTTCCTTGGTGGGACAACCCGGCTTGCATCCACTTGACTTGTCTTTGGCAATTTATGATTTGATTCTTGGAAGTTTTCGGGTATAATGATATGAAGGAGATGAATGACTGACTATAAAGAGAAAGTAATAGTAATCAATCAATCAATCATAACCGTATATAGTCTAGATATCGCCCATTTTATAGTCCCCGAAACAAGGCTATATCGTTGTTCCTCCGTAACCCAGTATATAGCCGTAGCTTGTCCGTATACAGGCCTCTCTTGTCTCTTCTCGCCCACAACNACCGCATTAACCCTATCTGAACAATGACATCAAAGCCAATAATCGGCCCCACATTTACCAAACCTGATGCTCTTTTTGTGGTTGACGTTCTTCCTTGGTGGG
Organism: Huntiella omanensis; assembly: GCA_000833645.1. Classification (NCBI taxonomy): domain Eukaryota; kingdom Fungi; phylum Ascomycota; class Sordariomycetes; order Microascales; family Ceratocystidaceae; genus Huntiella; species Huntiella omanensis. The sequence goes on along the minus strand of JSUI01006056.1, from coordinate 5,510 downwards.
ACAACCCGGCTTGCATCCACTTGACTTGTCTTTGGCAATTTATGATTTGATTCTTGGGAGTTTTCGGGTATAATGATATGAAAGAGATGAATGACTGACTATATAGAGAAAGTAATAGTAATCAATCAATCAATCATAACCGTATATAGTCTAGATGTCCCCCATTTTATAGTCCCCGAAACAAGGCTATATCGTTGTTCCTCCGTAACCCAGTATATCGCCGTAGCTTGTCCGTATACAGGCCTCTCTTGTCTCTTCTCGCCCACAACAACTACAAACTTTGTCTTTATNAGAGAAAGTAATAGTAATCAATCAATCAATCATAACCGTATATAGTCTAGATATCGCCCATTTTATAGTCCCCGAAACAAGGCTATATCGTTGTTCCTCCGTAACCCAGTATATAGCCGTAGCTTGTCCGTATACAGGCCTCTCTTGTCTCTTCTCGCCCACAACAACTACAAACTTTGTCTTTATACCTTCCCAGTCAAGAATCCATCATTTTTCGCACTTTATATGGACATACGTGGGTTATTCTTTCTTTCTAGTTGATGTTCTGTATCCACATATTCAATCTTTCAAATTTCTTCTATATCTAGAATTTTGTCTTTTAGTCTTTTCTGACAGATTTCTTTCTTCTTTTGAGAACTCCTCTTTAGTACGCCTTATTTGGGTCTTGTGATATTTTTGTTCTTGAGTTTTCGGGGATTTCACATTTTGACTCGTTAACATTCTTCAAATCACCATCTCCTCTTGTAAGTATCTCGTTCTGTTTCTTTGAATTGCTTCATCCCTTAAGTCTATATCATCCATCTATTGATCTATTGGATTTCATTGTGTCGCTCTTCTTCTTCTCCTCTTCATCATCTTCCAAAGACNCTAGTTGATGTTCTGTATCCACATATTCAATCTTTCAAATTTCTTCTATATCTAGAATTTTGTCTTTTAGTCTTTTCTGGCAGATTTCTTTCTTCTTTTGAGAACTTCTCTTCAGTACGTCTTATTTGGGTCTTGTGATATTTTCGCCCTCAAGTTTTCGGGGATTTCACATTTCGACTTGTTAACATTCTTCAAATCACTATCTCCTCTTGTAAGTATCTTGTTCTGTTTCTTTCAATTGCTTCATCCCTAAAGTCTATATCATCGATCTATTGATCTATTGGATTTCATTGTGTCGCTCTTCTTCTTCTTCTCCTCTTCATCATCTTCCAAAGACTCGTTCTGTCATCTGTCGTGTCGCTCTGTCTCTACATACATACGGGACTACTCATCCTTTCTACAACGCTGTTACCACTTCAAGAAGCCTGTTTTTATCTCGCACACGCCCACGTTGCTCAGACACACACGCCCCCCCCAGTCACTTCTCGTCTTCTCGCCCATCAATCCCAAATATTGCCGTGAAATCAAGAGACTTAGTCCTTTTTTTCAATTGCCACTCAACTTTATTCGTCAACCTCGAGATATCCTTCTTCAAACTCCAATTCTAGACATCAGATTCCATTCAAATTCTTAGCGTTCTTTTGCCACCACTACTGTTGTCTGGATTTGTCCGTCTCGTTGGCTCTGTCTAGCCGTCCGTGTGTCTTGGTCCCTTGACTGGCGGCGTTATACACCACAACTATGTACTAGTGCCGGGTCACAATACCAGATATCTGTGCTCTCTTACTTCACTCCATCCATTTATTCATCCTACATCTTACTCTTCGCCCCATTCAACTTTTACGCAATTTCTTTCCTTGTTATAAATCAACTTGACGCCGTCTGTACTTTGGAGTATCTATTTCTTACATACATACATATGTACACACTTTTTTTACCCTCTTTCGCTCCATCACGCGTCAATCGTCATCATCATCATCATCACCATCTTCATTACTATCAATTTCTTCTTCTTAAGCCTTGCCGCTGACCATATCGTAACCAAGTGAACTTTCTTCATTCACATCAAACGTGGTTATTACCCGGGTTCACATGTGTACAACAACATCTGCACAGGCTCCTTCTTCGTTTTGATCTACGGTCACCAACCGCCGTTACTATTCGTCCTCATCAACAATACTTTTGTATTGCCATCATTGACTGAATCTTTTGTCTACAATCCATTGTGACAAAAAAGGCTTGTCTATAACTTGTCTACAAGTTGTTCAAGTCACTCCTAGAATGTAAGTTTCTGCTTTTCCAATCGTATGTACTTTCCGCTCGTCTTTTAAGAACCATGACATGACATGACATCTTGCCTAAAGATTCCAACGCCTGTTTTGGTTGTTGGCTTGATCTTGTCTGGCCTCTCTTGTCTGGTCCGTTTGTTCCCTTGTCCGTGAATATGCAGCTTGGGCTCCCTTCCTGGGCCTTGATTCCCTCTACCGTTATTCAAACCCGCCCGCTTTTTCATATTCTTGTTTCTCTTGTTTCTATGAAGATGTCTACGTATGTATGTATGTACATACTACTCTTCTTCTGTCTCCTTTGTATCATCATCATCATCATCACTTCAAGTCTTGTATCAATCATCTTCACTGTCCTATATCACCACCATCATCAAGTCAATGAAATGACCCGTCGTTGTTGGTCGTCGTCCTTCACTTCCTATCCCATCATCACCGTCAGTCTCTGCCCAACATCCTAGGCCCTGGTCTTTCGGACGTGCAAACCGTCGTGTCTGTCCTGGCTTTCTTCCCTTCTCGGTGCTTTCCATACTAAAATCTATTATTACTACCCCGTTCACTTGTCAATCCTCACGCCCCCCAGTTTGGCCACCTGCAAGTGTGTGTGTGTCCCTTCTTGAGAAACGCGCGCCTCTTTTTAGCTCTATACTAAACTTTCCTTCCTTCTTCTCACCATCCTACTCTTTTTTTTTCTCCCAATCCAAATCTTCATTCTGCCTATTAATCCCCCACTCAAGCTAAATTCATCATAACCGTTGTTGTCAACCTGCTTTTGACTTTGACTTGGACCTTGACTTTGACCTTGACCACCCTGCCTGCTTGCTTTGCTTACTACATAGCATTTTCTTATTTCCCCTGGTTTCTTTTCATTCCACGCCACTCTCTCCATCTTTTTCTCCTTTACCCTGTTACAGCTATCATCGTCTTGGATCTTGCCATCTTGTCTCCCATGACTGTCATTGTCTCTCTCCCGTTATCGTCATTGCATTCACCCTTCACCATTCACGTCGCCCATCATCATCATCACCGTCGTTGCTGTCTTTTGTTCTTCACACCAGCTTGATCTGTTGTGCATGTGCCTTTGCCTCTGCCTTTGTCTTGGGCCACTTTTTCTAACCACACCCTCTACTAGACTTCTGATAGTCAGTCACAACAAGTCTTCTCTTAGTAGCATCTTGTTGCTGAAGCGTGTTGTCGCTACTTGTTCTCGTCTGACGTGATAGGCCCTGTTTATTCTATCCGGCCGTACTGAGACCCCATTCTGACGACCACCAGACTTTGTTTCTACTTTTATTTTTTACTCCTTCTCTCCCTCTTCTTTTTTTCCTCTGGTATTAATTCCAACCCTTTAAACCGAGAGAGCTCATTGCAGGTGTTGCAGTCGTTGCCGTCGTCCTTTGTCGCCGGCATACGAGCTTCTTAATCTCTCCCATTTACCCATTTTCCTTTTGCTAGTCTCCCAAAATGTCAAAGACTGGTTCATCATCATCAGCCACTGCTACCGCTTCGGCGACGGCTGCTGCTGCTGCTACTGCGGCCGCAGTAAAAGATATTGCTGATGCTGCCAACCCATACGGCACACGTTCGCGTAATCGTCCACGCCCAAACTATGCAGAGGATAACGCCGATATGGAGTTTGAGTTTACTGGTACCACTGCTACTGACAACAAAAAGTCTTCGCGCCAAAGAAACTCATCACCACAAGTTCCTTCGGCTTCAACTTCTGATAGTCCAGCCCCACCAACCCGTTCGGCCGCTTCTCGCAAGTCAAACGGTGCCAACGCCGACCAAGCGAGTCGTCAATTGCACCAGGAGTCTATTAGAGATTACGTCGTGGCTACTTCCACCACCCCAGCTGCACCTTCATCAACAGCTGCCGCGTCAACATCCGCCAATGGTTCCGCCAATGAATCATCATCATCATCATCCAAGGCGCCTGCCCAGCCACCATCAAAAAAGCGCAAGACCGCCCACGGGAATGCCAACTCTGCCAACAACGGTACTTCGGCATCAGGCTCTGGAAATTCCAAACGGAAGGAGAATGCGTCTTCTTCTAATTCCGCCGCATCATCAGCCGTAGTTCGTCAGTCTCCGGCGCCCGCGTCTCGGCAAACCTCGCGATGGCGCGAGAACAACCTCATGTCATTTACCAACACTGGAGCCATGCTCAACGAAGACGGATGTCTCGTTGATGACGAAGGCCAAACTCTTCGCCAAGATGGTAAGTCTTTCCTTTTTTTTTCTTTTCTCCTTCCTTTCTGATGACATCACTCTTTCTCTACCTGACGTCTTTCGTCAATTCTCAGTCATTACTCTTTCTCTCTATCTTTCACTTTCGCCCCTCCCTTCCTACTTGCTTTTCACGCGAGGTTCCTTCCTCAACCCACATCCTTGTTCACACCCACCCACCAACACAAAAATATCAGTTTGGCCTGGCTGGCTGCCCGGCCTGGCTGTCGCCTCTCTGCCCCCCCCAGACAGGCAAGTGCCGATTTTTTGCCCTGTTTCTGTTGTTTTTGCTTTTTTTTCTCATTTTTCTCGACACGCTATTTCCCCATTGGGCCCTTGACTTGTCCCCCCCCAGACATTGCCCGCCTTTATTCGCTTTATTCCCTGCCATTTTATTGTCATCGCCTTCCCTGCCTTGATTGCTTACTTGCGCCTTGTTGGCTCGGCTTTTATGTCGTGCTAAACCAATGCAATGCACCAGTAAAGTCAGAATTGCAGATGGCAATATCGCAGCCGTGGTTGACAGCCAGCGAACGCCATTATCACAGGCGCTCTCGGCTGTGGATCTAACAGGGCTGGCCCTGACTGCATGTTGTGTTGGCTACATAGCTAGCTTTTTTAGCTAGCATGGTCCGGGCTCTGGCGCTCGTCAACGACCGGGTGTTCTGGGACGACACAGAACACAGAACAGGAGCCAACACCCCCTGCAGCCCTTTCATTCTTGCACTCCATCCCTCCCTTACTGCTTAAATCTGTCTCTACTGACTACTAGTCCATGGCTAACAAAACTACATAGACCATGTTTACCTCGTCTCGGAGCCTCCGGGCGAGCCGTATTATCTCGGCCGCATCATGGAATTCATGCATGCCGGCAACGACAACTCGCGGCCAATTGACGCCGTCCGTGTCAATTGGTATTACCGTCCAAAGGACATTGGGTATTTCCCCATTGGGCCCTTGACTTGTCCCCCCCCAGACATTGCCCGCCTTTATTCGCTTTATTCCCTGCCATTTTATTGTCTTCGCCTTCCCTACCTTGATTGCTTACTTGCGCCTTGTTGGCTCGGCTTTTATGTCGTGCTAAACCAATGCAATGCACCAGTAAAGTCAGAATTG
>JSUI01006055.1:0-17937 GCA_000833645.1 Huntiella omanensis | reverse complement strand
CAATACACCAACGCCGCAGCATTCATCATGCCCAGAAGCCATCGGGTGATTAATTGGCCATGGTGGAAACCAAGAAGATATATCAACGGCTGCGCTACTCCCGAGATAATAACCGGCCCGATGAACGAGCGAGGGACTGCGCCGGGGAAGCTGTGGTGGTCGTATAGGGCGAGTAGACGCGCGTGGATATTCGTCGTTGGAGTGCCGTAGAGGAGAATGTCGTGGGTAGCTTGTGTATTAAATGATTCCTCTACCTTGGTATACGGCGCCACCAATAAATACAGCGTAATCGCCAACGGAATCAACAATTCTACCCTCGTTAGTCCCATTCTCATCTCAACTTCCCCCCTGGAAAAAAACTCACCATAAGCCTTCATCATAAACGCCATAACATCCAACATCAAAACCCACAATCCACCATCGCAAACCACACGTATATAAATCGCATTCCCAGAAAGGAAACCCATCCTAACCCTACCTAACCCTTCCCACCCGTCACCAGCTGCCAAATAAACACGCAACATCACCACATCTCACCCACCTTCAAGACCAACTCACACTCGCAAGCGACACTGCGACACCACCACCATGTTATTCTTCGGCAGTTTCTTCTACAGTGAGTATTTTTTTTTTAGTTTCCAAGATACCTAGACTATATAACAAGAAATTAACAAAACCATCTAGTTGCCGTGCTTCTTACCAACGCGATTGCTATCCTCTCAGAGGACCGCTTTCTCGCGCGGATTAACCTTTCCCCGGCAAGTTATGACCCGGCTTTTGGCGCCTCCGCCGATGCGAGTGTGCAGGTGAAGATTATCAATTTGATTGCTAGTGTGCGTACGCTTATGCGGAGTAAGTTGTTCATCAACCCGGAACATGCATTATACATATCTAACCTGCTCAGTCCCTCTCATTGTCTGCAACACGCTCATCATCATATATGAACTTGTCCTGGGCTAAACATGCCCACCCACTTAGATACCCATTCATAAATGTACCATGAAAAAAAAAACTCCATTATATATAATGTCAATGACTGGTTCCTTCAGATCAACATATCCAAAGAAACATGCATACTCTAACTCATCCTCTTAAATTTCCTACCAAGCCCGTCGCGAAACATCCCGATCAATCCACACTAGGAAAAGGTCGTCGTGCTCCTCTTCTTACCCAGCCCAAACGAAAACCGTGACCTAAAGGACCCGTTACTCGCTGCTGGAGGGGGCCCCGTAACCGCCGCTGCTGGTACAGCCCCATTTGGCGCCGCTTCTCCAGCATCCACCTCACTAGCCATTGTAGAACTTGGAACGGTAGTGAGTGCCTCGCCCGTGGCGCTAGCGACTGAACTTCCACCCGCCTGGCTTCCAACTCCGGTGCTCAACATACCGTTAGTAGCTGTAGTTGATGTTGTACCCGCCGTGGATGGCGGCGCTGGATATAAATGCCCATCGGCATCCTGGGTTTCGCCTCTCTGTTTCTTAGAAGACAAGAACGCCAAACTACGACGACTCATTGACTTTCCAGACCAGCTGGCTCTATCCAGGAAGCTGCCGCCCAAGTTCCCGTTGCTTGCTTTACGGCCCTTTTCTTCATCTCCATTACCCTCCTGCTTTTTGCGTTCCTTTTCATCCTTTTGCTTCTGTTCTTTTTCTTCCTTGACACGCTTGCGCTCTGATCTCCGATCTTCCTTTACAGTGGGAAGAACTGAAGTTGATACAGACGGCGCCACAGCTGCGTCGTATGACGCTCGAGGCTCAAACGACGCTTTGCTTCCGTTGCTGACCAATAGCGGAGCTGTGTGTGAAGTTGCCAATCCTGGTGTCGGCTCATCAAAAGTCGTCGCTGAAGAGGTACCATTTAATAATGGAGTAGAACCAGGAGTCACAGCTTGCTCACTGTCACCATCCACTTGTGGACTGACAGACCCAGACCGAATTTCAGTGTACGTGTCCTCGTCATCCAATTTCATGGCATCGTCATATGTCGTCTCCCGGTAGAACAACACATATGCCGTAGCCAGCCCATTAGGCTCCCCGAAGAAGTTGTTGACGTAATTCTCATCCACTGGTTCTACCATCTCGTCGTCAAATAACAGCCAGCCATACTCAGAAGTCTTCACTACCGAAACATAATGGCCGTGGTACGCATTTCCACCAATATGCACCACCACTGCGTAAAGCTCGTATACCCGTGTTGGGTTAGCTGTTGTCGGAGTCGTGTTGAACAAGCGCAAATGTGAGGGGTAAACTACCCGGTGCTGAAGCTTCTGTAACCGCGTAAAGTCTTCTGTGTACTTAAAACGCTTCAAGTGGAGCGCCAGAATCTTGGGCAACCGCTCAATCTTCATGCGCTTCTCCGCCTCCTGCAGCCCGCCGCACCGGTCACACTGGAATTTGTTGCGCTCGCACAACACTTCCTCCTCTGAGAATTTGCTCAAACACGACGTTACCGACGAGTGCTCCTCCAAATCAATTGACAGATCCAAAAAAGTCTCGTCTTTTTTAGACACCGTCTCGCACATCAGGCACCGTGTCTCAGAACTAAGCAGGCCCTCGAAAATGTTGCGAACTGGGCTCGACTCTGGACCTGAGACTTCATGGTCCCCGTTGACAGCACCGCCCAATTGTGCGCGCGCATGAGCCTCTAGGTTCGAAATGATGTCATTGAGCACTAGGCCGTAAAACTCGTGCGCGTCCTGGTGCATAGAGTTGCGAAACATTTCATTGTCCCGCTTGAAAAGCTCCAAGAATCTCTGAGGGCTGAGAACACCAGTGCGCGACTGGCTTTCAAGAAGAGCAATGAAAATATCCTTTAACCCAGTAAATGTGTTTTCTTCCATGCCATGCGTCTTGGTGTTCTCTTTGATCAACTCCAGAATCGGGCCCTTAAGCATCGCATGCTTCTTTTTATACTCTGGCGCATCTGGTCTATCCTCTGGCCGAATACCGATTCCGGTAGGATTCACTGGCATTCCATTCTTTTTGGCTGGTGTTGGGGTTGCAGAAATCGTTGGTGGCCGGATAGCTACCTCGAGCCTCTCGGTCGAAGCACTCAGTGGTTGTGGGTAGTTGATTAAACAATCTCTGAACATTTCTGAGTAAAAGAGTGCTTGCACAATCGAATTACAATAGCTGTTTTTACAAGTTAGTCCATGTTCGTCCGAATAGTCGTGAATTGTGCTGTTTGTGATCCGACATACCAAGTATTCCCAAACTAAAATGACAATTACGGTCAGCAAGACATTCCCAGACAAAATGGACTCAAACTTTTGAAACTTACATTCTCCAAACCAAAGAACTTTGCAGTGTCGTGTTGCTTCACGGGTCCGGCGTTTTGCAGCATCTTTTCCAGTGGCGTCAGCTCCACTGGTGGCTCGTCCTTTTCCTTCTTCTTGTCTTTACTTGAAGACCTGCCATTCTATAGAAACCCGTTAGTTCATGTGTCTCGGCTGGTGAGTACATGATAGCCGAACGTACCGAGGTTGTGCGGTATCGTGACAAAAAAGTAGTCATTGTGTGAAGTTTTTGTGGGAGCTCCCAAGCCAAATGCAAAGCGGACGGATGAGGCTAAGTTAGAGCCGAGATTTATACGGCGGATAGGTGCAATCGGTGTCGCGCCAAGTAACAATGGCTAGTCGTTTGCGTTCCGTGGACGAAATCAAGGAATAAACCCGGTGTATGAAGTGTATTTGGACTCGCACACAATATAGCACAGTCGTGTAGTATGTAGTTGCGGCAAGCGGCAAAATAAGCAGTTGGCGACGAAAAGCGACAGTCGAGTCTTTTATGTAGCGGCTTACGACGGATTGTGGAGGTCAAGAGGAAAAAGAGAAGCTATTCAAGGTGGCAAATAGAGTCGCGGATACTCCAAAATCCTATATGTTGATGCTTATTTCAAAGCGAGAATGTAAAAGGTCGGCAAAGCAAAGTCGAGGATTTCTCCGGTGTCGAGAATGGCGAGAGAGCAGTATTTGTGAATTTGCGGTGCGCTTTTGACCGGGAAAGAATCGTCTGTAAGCACAAAGTGCGATTTCGACAGGGGATCGATTTTACTGGCAAGGTTTTCTATATGTAAGAGTATTGGCCGAGTATAGATGACCGTCTTTTTTGAAGAAAAAAAGATGCGCCTTGTCGAGGTTGAATAGCAATTGGAGGTGTGTTTCACTACCAATATTGACCAAACGTGATAGGTAAGAGTAAGACTTGACCGAGAAAAAGGTCACAAAAGATCCAAGAAAAAAATCACCAGATTCAAAGGACGAAATATTGACCAGTGAACGGAACAAGTGCGGCGCTTTTTTTCGATTTTTTGATAGACTGCGCCCAGGTACTGACTGAATGAGGAACAGTGCTACCTTTAAAGGAACAGGCGCCGCGCAGAAAGTCGATCCCGTCCTTGTTGGGCGATAAAATAAGACTTCAAACTGTCTACAAGTATAAAAAAGCGATTCTTCTTGGTGATATCCAAGATGTAGAGAACAAAGTGTGGGATAACGTGGAGAAGCACAGCAAACAAGCGATTAGCCAAAGTCTTGGCAGATTATCATGGAGAAGGCCTGTGGCTAGGATATGCTTCAAATTGCCGTATAGTAAATAAGGCGGTCGTTGATGTCTATCTATCAATAGATGCAGGATGTCGGAGGTCGGTTATAGACAAAGCTTCTCGAATTCTTTGTTGGGTGATTGAGTAGTTCAAGCAAGAATGTGAAAATTGGCGAAAGCACACAGTACAGTGTAAGATAGGTGGCCTAGGGCAGTAACAAACCTTAGGGCTATTGGGATTTAGCGGGCTAGTACGGTGTAATTAGAAAGCAGTGCGGTAAATAGCGCGAGTTGGAGGCTAAAGAAACCAGGTTCAGGCGATAAAATGCGGGATCGAGGCGATGCAATTCAACAAAATCGCGCCGTCCTCTATACTACCCGATAAACCGGTCCAGTTCAGAAACAGCAACACGGATCCAGTATCACAAGAACATGAATCTCTATTGTTTGCCTCCCGTCACTCGTGACATCCAAGCAATGACCCTCTCTTTCGGCCTTTAACAGCTGTCAGCATAAAAGCACGTTAAACAATGTCCGCCCAAATGAAGTATTCCATTCCCCCCAATTAGAGTTTTGCGGGGAAATGACCTTTTGTAGTGTTGGTTGTGTGTGAGACTTGCAGCCTACACACAAAAGATATGGCGACAAGCTGTTGGTGCATGGTACCAATCAGATCGAGGAATCAATACGTCATCTTCAGCTGACTACAGGACTGTCAGCACTCGATTTTGTGGCTGGAAGCGGAAACGACGGGAAGGTCCCTTTTTTTTCGCTGTGTGATCCCTTTTTCCGGTGAGTGGCGTAATTGTGGGTTAGTGCAGGATACCGGGGAATATGGCTTTGAGACCGACTTTTCTCGGGTCCGATGGCTGCCCGCATATCCGGGGGTTTAGATGGTCAACAAGGGGTTCATCGTGATGGGTGAAACAGCGAACAGCGAGTCTTTTGTTTGATGCCGTGCAATCAGATGAACCTTATGCATTCCATTGGCACGTACGACGACACATGTGTGCCCTGCAAACGGGCCGCTTCTACATACACACGCCGACTTGGGTGTAAGAGATGGTGGCGTCGGTGGCATGATTTACTTACGCCTCAAGTATGAAAAGCCTTGCCTGTTGTCACGTCATATTTTATTTGACGCATACTATCTTGAAGGACTAATCCGCTTCTCTTGTTAAGTCCATATGAAGGTATCGTCTGTCTATGATGCATAAATTGTCTGGTTTCTCTTGGTAAGGCGTGAAGGTCTGTCATGCGGTTTATACATGTTCCTACCGTGCGTTGAAACTGGCCCGTCCGCAGATCATGACCTGTCGCGAACGAACAATCGCCTCTTTCCAGAAGACCTGCGAATCCGTCCAATCCCCCGCACGTTTCGGTGCATTGTCGAAAGTCGCCGAAAGGTGGGGAGGATTGGAGTTATAGTGGGTGCACATGGTGAACTATTGGGTGCTTTTGGGGTACTTCTAATATGGATAAAATAGTGTTTATAGAGGGGATTGTTCTTTGATCTTCCTTAAATAGCTTGTCATCCGCTGTACAACCTACATGTGTCTTGTAATTAGGATGTGATGATAGTTTGCACTAGGAACTTGAAAGTTGATTCATGCAGTCGATGAAATTCAGTGAATATGATAGCCATGCGAAATCAAACTTCGTTATCAATTGCACCTCTAGAGTGATACAACATAAGATAATCACAGGTCACAAAAAGGCTATTCAGGATTACATGTGGTCATCCGGTCCGATTTCAGAAGGCCTCAGGGAGATAACTGCTGTAAATCATATGTACATACAGTTACAATGAAAATGCAACTATATATTCTCTACACCTTGCCCTTTTATTCAACAAATGTTTCTTCTCCTTTTCATTCAGTTCTCTCGTAACCAGTGGAACGTACTGGTCATGAGGCCTTTGACAATTCACTGGGTCAACATCATCAACATGACTTCTACTATTTCATGTCGGTTATAGCTATAGCTCCGACTTTAAAGTCGGACAGGAGCAACGCACTTGAGGAGCTACTTGTCACTTTCAGTAGTAGGCTCCGAGGTCTCGTCAATATAACCATTGGGCGACAGCAAATCAGACAATCATTCAAGCAATTCACTCACAAACAACGCATAAGCCTCGACTGGTAACCAACTCCCACTTGCCATCCTGATCATCTCTTCATATGCTAACAAGATTCTTTACGCTACGATAGATTCCATTCCGCTTTTCAAGATAGGCGTCGGGTATAACTGAAGAACACTAATAGGAAAAATCCTATCTTCATACCTTTGGATCAAATTAAGAGGCGGGCCGCTGTGTTCGTTCCTCTTCCCCGAAGAATAAACAGAGCTCTATCCTAGCGGTTAGTATTCGGGGTCAACAATCGCCACTTGCACCGCCGGCCTGTCGATTTTCGACAGCCAACCTTCGTCCAGTGTTTGATATCAATTCCCTGGTGAAAAAACTGGACACTCTGCGTTTCTTCAATGTAGTCTTCTCAGAAGACACAAGCAAGAAATGATTAGGTTGGTTAACAATACCCCGCACAAAGCAGGATTTCAGGCTAACGCCTTTTCTGATTTAGAGATTAAGACTATTAAGAACACACAAAGACCCCTTGGTAACCACCGTACGACACGTCGATCATGCGGTTGTGAGTATAGTCGACCGCGTGTTGATTTCCGATGGTCAAACGGCGGGTTCAGGGAAAATAAGCATCACGAGGCCCTCAGGACTTGTCCCTAGTTAGGATAATATGCATAAGTGATTAGCTTAACGACACCATTGCCATATCCCTAGATAGGACAGAGGCAATACAAATGATCGCAAAAAACGATCAGGTTGGTTAACAATACCCCGCACCAAGGAGGATTTGAGGCTGACACTTTCCCCGATTTAGAAATTGAGACTATTAAGAACACACACAAAGACCCCTAGACCACCGTAAGACATGTCGACCATGCGACTACAAGCAAAGTCGGCTTCCCGTATGTATATACAGTTGTTGACGTCTACGTGTATGCTGATGCTACTTAGGTGGATGAACCTGACGGGAAGAGCACGACAGGATACGTGATTTACATACTTCTGTCGGCTGCGTCTTGGCTTTCGACGGTCCAATGGCGGGTTTAGGGAAATACATACATATCATGAGGTCCTCAGGACCTACCCCTAGTTAGGATAATATGCATAAATGATTATAAGAACAGTTTGAACTAAACCACAAGAGTAACGTATCAAACAGTCCCCCCGAGTGTCTTATCTCCGCCTAGTCTGAGCCGAAGTTACTATCTACCGTTCTCAAATAATGTGAAGACCAAACTCAACCAATCTACCACCACCTAATTGGGCAGATTGCATCCAACATGACATCACAAGCTACCCTCGGTGTCGGTATCTGGAAAGCCGAGAAACCCCGCATCTCACGCTTACTGAATAAGCAAGCTAAATAGCTCGGCTCAGTCATACCTGTGTAATTCAAGCTTCTTAAAAATGCGTAATACCGAATATATTGAAAACCTAAAACTCCACTGACCAAATCGACTCCGTGCTCTATACTGCTTATTTGCCTCCAGTGGTGGGAAGACCCATGACAATCTTGAAGTAGTCCTACACAGCCAAAACTCGTCAGTACCCCGATACAAAGGCACATTGCCAGGATAAAAAAGTAACTTACATAAATCATCCACTGTAAACCAGTGAGCGTACCAATCATGAAGATACGAACAGGCAAGCCGTTCCAAAGACCACCAAATCCAATGTCCTTGTAGATCCGACCGACTGCAGTTCCAGCTGACTCGCCGGCTTTACGGTTAGAGTTCAACTTACTAACCATGACATCGGCGGGATGCGAAATCACAGCGCATAGAATACCGGCGAGGTAACCACCAGCAAACGAGACACCCGTCTGTGCCGCCTTGGAGTAGTCATTTTTAGACCCCGGGAGTTTCCCGTAGATGGCCTCGACGATCGTTTCAAACGAGGCAAACTTGGCCATTGTGTATGGAATCTGACGACCCCAAAGAGGGACGATTCCCTTGTATAAACCCGAGACACCCTCGGCGGCAATAATGCGACGAAGACCATCACCGGTGCCTTTGTAAGGAGATTCGAGAGAGCCCTGCATGCGGACCTTGATAGCCTCAAAAGGGCAAAGGACAATATCTGCCAGGAATTCAGCAGAAGCCGAAGCTCCAAGGTATAAAGCAGTACGGTATTTCACGGCGTTTTCCGGTCCCGCCATGTCACCGTACGTCTTCTTGAAGTATTCGTACCAGCCATATTTGAAAGAACCCTGGGCACAGTATCCGAAAAACGTGGGAGACCAACCGGTGAAGACACCGCGAAGTCCTTGGCTTGCGTAAATGGTTTTCCAGCCTTGAATGTTGGACTTGTAGAGCTTAGCGTCGACTTGACGACGGGTCTTGACGACGTCCAGGGGTGTCACTGCAGTGTGGGTTGTTCCCTGTTCGTGAACGATTAGCGAGCTTCAACTAAGGACGGGCGCGGAGCTTCAATTGACTTACACAGGCAAGAAGACCACCAAAGGTGCAAGCGGCGTAGTATTTACTAGAGTATAATTCAATGTGGTCGGTGGCATTGTGGACTTTTGAGCCAGCTTTGTCGAGCTCGGTTGTTACTTCGGTAGCTATGCGCGAGGCGGTTGTCGAGACTTTGGCCTTTACATCGTCGGGGAGTGAGTAGGAAGAGTACAGACCCAGATTCGCCTGAAGAGGGGATCTCTTTGCAGGATTGGGATCCGGTAGAGCGGAGAAAAGGGCTGAGAATGGGGGTACTGGAAGAGGCATTGTTAAGACGCTTTGATAAGGTTAAACTATCACCAAGGAAAAAAAAAGAAGCCAACAGGAATATCACGAGAAAATCAAGAACAAAACCGAGTATGTACGAATTTATTTGCCATCGGTCGTCTTAAGTACCTCCCTTCCCGAGCTCTGCTATAAGACTACATGCTTAACATGGTCCCTTTCGCGCTTTCGGCTACTACTTCAATCTCCTTATTCCGGCTAGGAATGCGCTGAACGAAGAACTGATAGTGTATCAACTACTCTGGCGGGGCGAGACACGGGCGGGAAATAACGGGTTCCAGGCTATAAGTGTTAGTGCTGGTAAACCCTAGGGTCCAGAAATGATGTCAGAAAACGGCTTTTATGGATTTTACGGGCTTTCGGTGGTTGGAAACTCCAGATCTCACGTGATTAAAGATAGAGTAGGGTTTCTGGATATATCCGTAGGGTTATAAAAGACCGAGGGCTTTGACCTAATGACATGTCGGCAAGTTAACCGGTGGTACAAAGGAAATTGGACTGGCCAGTGTGACCATGAAGTTTGAAAACGTGGTCGATAATGGAGAAGTAGTGATGTCACGGACTTGAATACCGCGCAACACTAATAAAATAGGATTCATAGAGAAATACATGTGTAAAAGAAATTGCGGAGAATAAGACATGAAGATAGTTAGTGATCGACATTTGGAGAAGACACGTGGGTAACTACTGATGGTGTGGTGGACAAGAACTTGAATATGAACGGAGTCAGTTGTTTGTAGATTGTACTGATTGCTCTGACTGTGTTGTATTATCTTTATTAATGGTTTGCGTGGTTGGTGAGGTCGGTGCGGCTTGTGAAGTACTTGATCAGTTAGTTTCTTTAAGATAAAGTGTATGCCTTGGTATCTGTAGAATCAAGGGTTGAAGATCTCCTAGTTTAATAAAGGAGAATGATGTCCCTATCTCCATAGACGTGAAGATGGCCTTATTAACCAGTGGTTCATCAAGAAAGGAACAAAACTCTTGGCTCCCGAAAATCACTTACACAAAATATGTAAAAAAGTGTAAACATGCACACTTGACAGCTACTCTTAGACCGTCTGGTGACATTGATAGACGCAGGAGGGACGGGATAACACACGGACAACAAACCATGGGGCATATGCGTTTGTATCAGCATAGAATTGGCTGGGTATAACTAAGGCCTCGGTGACGTTGAGTGAATTAGAGGAGCGGAGTTTGTGTATGCATCAGGGTCAGGAACAGTTTAGTCAGGGCACGGGCTTGAGTAGCATGTAACCAATGCGTATGTACATATGGATGTATGTATGTGTAGCATGGACGACGGTGAGCCAACTAGACGAGAGAATCAGATACTGGGAGTTGTTATGCTTGTTGGGCGAATTTGAGGGAGAGAGTAGAAGGATCTGTATTGCCTGTTGACGTGGACGATCTGACGCGGCTGGATATACCGGCACCATACCGGAATCGGATAGGCGCGTGTGTTTAGTATAAAGAGCCATGAAGATTCCCCTTTCCATTATCTTTATCTCTTTCGTTCACCACCCTCATCATTGTCTCATCCACTCTCTTTCAAAAATGCACGCCTTCACTATCCTTTCTACTCTCGCCGCTCTGGCTGTCGCTGCCCCGGCCCCTGCTGATGTCTCTGGTACTCTTGTCCAGCGTGCTGATACCTCCAACATCACTGAGATTAGTCATGATGCCGTTGTTGGCTTTGATGAGACTGTTCCCTCGGGTACCCTTGGTGATATCTACACCAAGTTTAAGCCTTACCTTTACCGGTACAACGGCTGTGTTCCCTTCCCTGCCGTTGACTCGGCTGGTCAAGTTGGGTATGTTTTCTTTCTTCACTCATCACATGTCTATAGATACAAAAACTAACAGAAACATTAGTGGTGGTTTGAGCCCTACCGGCTCCCCCTCCGGCAAGTGCACTTCTTCTCCTGGTCAGGTGTACGCCCGTGCCGGTACCTACGGCGACTACTACGGTGTCATGTACGCATGGTACATGCCCAAGGACGAGCCTTCCACCGGCATCGGCCACCGCCACGACTGGGAATGCTCCGTTGTCTGGCTGTCCGATAGCAGTGCGGATGCCACCATCGTTGGTCTTTCGACCTCGGCCCACGGTGGTTTCAGTACCATCACCTCGGATCTTAGCTCCCACTTCAACGGAAACTCAGCTTTCGTCGAGTACATCTCGTACTGGCCTCTTGACCACCAGTTGATTATCGCTACTGAGCAGGGTCTTATGTACCCTCTTATTGCTTGGGAGTCGATGGGCTATGCTGCCCGTTACACCCTTGAGAACTGGGACTTTGGTGATGCTAACGTCCCCTTCAAGGATGGTAACTTTGCTAGCAACCTGGAGAAGGCTTGGACCGCTGGCCAGTAAACGGAGACAACCAAATTAATGAACATGTACATATGGGTTGGTTATGAAGAGGATGTTTAATGTCTAGTAACTGTACGATTCTAAATCGTCTGTATATATGGAAATTATGTAATAATCTAAAGCAAAAAGGATATCCTAACAATTAAAGCTCTGTAAAGTCGTCTTCGAAATCATCTTCATCTAAGTCATCCTCGATCTTACCATCTAAATCAGGGCAACTCTCAGAAGTGACTTCAGTTATGTGACGGTAGGATGGCGGATCAGTCCAAATCAGATCAAATCGGTCTTCAGGATATCTTCCTACACGTCCCTTAGCACCAAGCGCCTTAACAATGTGACGGATGCGCTTATGTTCCCAACTAAAAAAGTAGTGTTAGTCTTAGTCCGGAATTCCCAAGCTAGTCCCTAAACCTACCATACCAAAATGTTCCCTTTTCCTCTATAATTTCGAATTCTCCGCACAACACAATCTGTATCGTCCCTATGACAATGTGTATCAACGGTCAAACCAAGGTCCTTAGCAAGCGGTTTCACAGTGTCGTACGGCCTCTTTTGCTTCCCATCTATAACCAGTCAGTTCTCAACAAAGACATACAGCAACCCAAAACCAGCACCAAACATACTTTTCCGTGGTCTCTGCGCCATCACATGTCCCACTGCATAATCGCCTTTCTTCCCAAATACTTTCCGTATACACTGCGCGCGCGCTATTCCTTCCACGCTAAGTCCATTTCCCCGTTTGGGCTTCTCGCCATGGCGTATAAAGTACACAGTCGGTTGGTGGTGTGCAGCTGTCAAGACCTCGGTTCGCGAAATACTCACTTCTGAAGGTGGTCTAACAGAAAGGGATGTCGACGCAAGGGAAAGGGGAAGGAATGCAAGCGATAAAAAGACTTTGATGTGCATTTTGGGATTTTCTAAAGTGTTTGTTCAAAAGAGATATTGGAGATGTAACCCTCCAACGCGTAACCCTGGGATTTATATCGCGTTTGGACGGTATCTTTACACAAAACGGGTGTCGCCAAAGATGTAGCAAAAACCACAGGGAAAATTGCCAAGACNGGTGTGCAGCTGTCAAGACCTCGGTTCGCGAAATACTCACTTCTGAAGGTGGTCTAACAGAAAGGGATGTCGACGCAAGGGAAAGGGGAAGGAATGCAAGCGATAAAAAGACTTTGATGTGCATTTTGTGATTTTCTAAAGTGTTTGTTAAAAAGAGATATTGGAGATGTAACCCTCCAACGCGTAACCCTGGAATTTATATCGCGTTTGGACGGTGTCTTTACACAAAACGGGTGTCGCCAAAGATGTAGCAAAAACCACAGGGAAAATTGCCAAGACGGGCTTCTTTATACTGCCATTGTCGCCAGTCCACGTGCCCCTTTGCCTGTCTCTGTGTAATCTATAAGCCTGCAACAGGAACATGATCCCTCTCCCGGTAGTCGTAGTCGTCAAGGGCCTGTCTCTTTTTTTTTACACAAAACTTTCCCCAACTATTGTCTAGTTGATTGGACGACAACGTCATCACAGGGGAACAAAAGGCTGGGAAGGAACAATACCTCGATGTTGATCGGGCCATTCGTCCGTCATTGACACAAGGATCGCCATCCTCCTGTGTCTTGTCTCAGATTCAAGACTAGGGTTGATTACCCTATGTGTAACACACGTGACGGGATACAACGTTGAGGGGATTATGCATGGAAGCTTCGACGGTAGTTTTTGGGTGCAGATGTCGTGCGTGATGATGATGCATGTTCCTGACGGGAGAATCTAGAGACTGCGGCAGATTGGATCAGATGCATGCGGGCGTTGAAGGTAGTAGTGGCACGACATGTGAGATTTGAAAGCGAGGGAAGTGGGAGGTTTGCTTTAGAAGGCATGAAGAACTGATTACCAGATATCTCGGTGAATGAGATGACCTGCCGAGATGGGTCACTCGTGATCGGATAGCTGATCGGAGGGAAGGGGGGGCGTCAACCTTATGCCATGGTTCTCGTCGAGTCAGGTGCGGCTGGGGATGTGTAACCCTCCTTTCCCGCATAACCAAATACCATGGTTTCCTTGTATCCCTCCGTCATGAAATCTACAGTCCCGAAGCATAACCCCGCGCCCGCTTTCTTAATTTCCTCGTCGATGATCTTCCTACCCGCCCAATGCAACATAATCTGCGCCTATCACCAAGGCATTACAATATCCTAGATATCGTGCGTTAAGCGCTGTCTTTTTAAAAACTCTCACGTTATCCCACCAAAATATCCACACACCCAAGAAATCCAACATTTCTCCCCCCAAAAAAAGAGAGCCCCATCGTCTTACATCAAAATCCCGTCTGTCGTACAACCGCCGTCCCACTATAGCCTCCCTCCTTCCCTTTCTTCCACGCGCCTTCCACCCGTGTATCGGATATTCTTTCAGGTTTCCTTTTTAGACAGGCTGAATGAACTGACCAAGGAGAAAAAAAAAACCCGCAAGGGAAATTACCCGCAACGAGGGGCAACGTTCGTTCCTGACTTGAGCTGTCAAAGTAACGGCAATTGGAGAATATCAGTCTGACTGATCTCGCTCTATAGTAGCGATGAAAAAAGTAGGAAAAAAAAAACGTCATTGAATGGACAAAAACGAATTAATTCAACATTTTCAAACAAGTTAGAAATAAAAAAATGTAGGGAAAAAAACTCGGATTATGGTTCTTCCTTGTAGTCTGTCTCCGCCAAAGTAACCTCATCTCCTTCCGCTTATTATCGCGGCCCGTTGGCCCTTGACTGAAGTGGGCTGGGCTGTGTGTAGCCGCTATTTCGTCATTCCCAGTGCATCATAGTGTGTTGTAGTGGGTCCTAAGATTGGGCCCAGTAGCCGCTGGTCCTGCATTTAGAAGGCTCTGTAGATGATCTTTGGAGAGTCTGTTGCAGATATAGAAGCTCTGGTATTCCCTAAATGCACCCTGTTATACACACCCCCTGGCCATTGTCCATTGGGCTTTGTAGATAGCCTCAAGCGGACTTGGTTTTGACTCTTTTGTCCACGCCCCTGTATTTTCTATCTCGTTCATCGTGTGCTTACACAGACATTCACAGACATTATATATATATATCGGCCAACTGTCACTGTCTTCAAAACTACACACACACACACACAAGTTCTTTCTTTTTTTCGTCTGCTACTTTGTCATTGTCCCATTGGTTAGCTTGTATTAAGCATCGCCCGTTCACTTCCCCACCACTCGGCTTGCTTGTTCGCCCAGTTGGTCCCTGTTTGCTTGTTTTCATCAATCCCCGTCCTGTCCTATTCTTCTATTTCTCTTCCTTGTCTTCCCGTGACGTTTACTTTGTGCCCCGCCCTTTCCCTCGTTCGTTCTGATACCAAGACCTGGCATTTCCACTATTTATAAGAAACAGCCAAGCCCCTCATTCAAGCAGTCACTCCTATTCACTTCTCTCTGACCCTGGAATTCCTGGAAACACTGCACATATTGTCTCTCTTCATACACACACATACACATTACAAGCCCAACTCTAATCCGCCAGCAACGTCATCCTTCAGCCTCTTTGCCGAGATCACGGTTGCATTGTATGTACAGTACATGACAGGATAGCTGTCTGTCACCCTTCCTACGCTAAGCTAAGAACCCCCCCTCGATAACGAACTGCGACGTTGTCTTTACGATCTCGACCAATTTTTGCCTTTTTATCTGCTTCTTTTTATTATCGACCGTCGCCACCTGACAGGCTATTGTACTGAATTCCTCGGTTCGATACCAAAAAAACTATCAAAAATATCCCGTCCGCTCCCATAAAATCCCGCGCTCCCAAATCCCTCGCCGAGCCTCAACCCAATATCCTTCGAAATGTCGGACAAACCCACTGTTCTCATCATCGGCGGTCTCGGCTATATTGGCCGTTTCTTGGCCCTTCATATTCACAAGAACAACCTGGCCTCAGAGGTCAGACTAGTCGACAAAGTCTTGCCACAGCTTGCGTGGTTGGCTCCCGAATTTGAAGACGCCTGCTCAAGTGACAAGTTTGTTCAGGCTGATGCTAGCAAGGAGGGTAAGTGCTTTTTTTAATATATTCCCCGGTTTATTCTTTCCTCTTGACTAACAATTTATGATGCACAGCTGCCCTCGCCAAAGTTTTTGACCGTGCTGACGGAAAGTCTTGGGACTTTGTCTTCAACTGTGGTGGTGAGACAAAATACTCGCAAGAGGATGAGGTTTACAAGATGAGATCACTTGGTCTTTCTGTGGCCTTGGGAAAGGAGGCGGCTAAGCGGGGAGTGCCCGTTTTTGTCGAGCTTAGTACCGGTCAGGTATACAAGCCTGATTCTTCCCCGAGTAAGGAAGATCATAAACTTAAGCCGTGGAGTCGCATTGCTGTTTTCAAACAACAGGCCGAGGAGGAATTGTCCAAGATTCCTGGGTAAGTCAAAAACACATGGCTAGTCCCGGAACAAGCCGAAAAGTTAGCCCACTACTACTATGGACAATGCACTAACACTAGTCTGACATAGTCTTAACCTCGTCATTGTTCGTCTTGCCAACGTCTACGGTCCATATGCCTCACAATGGGTTGCTACTGCCTTGTGCATGGCCCGCGTGTACAAGGAGCTTGGCACAGAGATGAAGTGGCTTTGGAGCAAGGACCTCCGCACCAACACGGTACACATTGACGATGTCACTCGGGCTCTGTGGGCTATTGCTCAATGGTCGAAGGCCGGCAGGGCAAACTGGAAGGCTGATTCGATGGGTACTGTGCCAATTTTCAATGTGGTTGACAAGGGCGCTACGGATCAGGGTCGGATGGCTGATATTGTCGGCAAAATCTTTGACATCAAGACGGGCTTCCAGGGTACCATTATCAGCACTTTTGCTCGGTTGAACATGGAGAGTGTGGTTGATGATGTCAATGATGAGTTGCTGGCTCCCTGGGCCGACCTCATTGCTGAGAAGGGAATCACCAGACCGGGGCCTTTGTCTCCATTTATGGAACAGGAGTTGTTGAAGGACACTGACTTGAGTATGGACGGTAGTCGTTTGGAGAGTGTCGTTGGTTTCGAGTATGAGAAGCCCGAACTGACACAGGAATTGGTAGAGGAGGTGATTGAGAGTTACAAGAAGATGAATTGGTGGCCGTAAGTTGGGGACATGCGAATGACATGGGGGTAATGGTGAAGCGAGTAAAAGATTGTTGTAATTTGATATCCAGACTTTTTTTGTATTTACTTTTGACTTTTTTGGCCGTGGATAATAAGCTTTGTTGCTATTGTTGACTTTTGGGTCTTCTAAGAGGCCAGACTGTTGGGTTGAGCCACGCTGTCCAACCCACATCTGTGCTGTTTACCTGTTGAATTTTGTACGCATGTTCTCCCAAACCTTACTCAGGCCGTCTCTCAACGAACCGTTCCAAATCCTCCAAAGTAGCAACACCCATTACAAACTTCCGCTTATCATCCGTGATAACTGCAAAATCCCTCTTCTCCTCACCACCCAAGAAGAAAGCCTCAAGTTCCTCCAATGGCGTCTGCATTGTAATGACAGTATACTTTCCCTTCCGTCTATCAAAAGTAGTCATGGCCGTGGACAGGAGATCGTCGGGGGAAACCTTGGAAGCGGCAAGAAGGGATTGAAGGTGCGGAATGGAGATGTAGCCGAGGAGAGAACGTTTAGACGAGAGAATTGTTAGGTGGGTGTAGTCGTTTTCAAAGGAGGCGAGGAGCGCGGTCGAGATTGGGGTGGTGGGGGTTAGTGAGAGGGCGGTTGGTGGGTCGAGATCTTCGACGGTGGCCTGGGAGGGANCATGTTCTCCCAAACCTTACTCAGGCCGTCTCTCAACGAACCGTTCCAAATCCTCCAAAGTAGCAACACCCATTACAAACTTCCGCTTATCATCCGTGATAACTGCAAAATCCCTCTTCTCCTCGCCACCCAAGAAGAAAGCCTCAAGTTCCTCCAATGGCGTCTGCATTGTAATAACAGTATACTTTCCCTTCCGTCTATCAAAAGTAGTCATGGCCGTGGACAGGAGATCGTCGGGGGAGACATGGGGGTAATGGTGAAGCGAGTAAAAGATTGTTGTAATTTGATATCCAGACTTTTTTTGTATTTACTTTTGACTTTTTTTGGCCGTGGATAATAAGCTTTGTTGCTATTGTTGACTTTTGGGTCTTCTAAGAGGCCAGACTGTTGGGTTGAGCCAC
>JSUI01006054.1:0-17905 GCA_000833645.1 Huntiella omanensis | reverse complement strand
CTTTTCTCGATCCCCAGGAACATTCTATATGCCTTCTCTACACCATCATACCTGTCAATCACATCAACAACCTCCAATTCGTAGTTTCCCGAAGGAGACACACAACTGACGTCATTGTTACCATCGTAAACCCTAACCCTGGTATCAAACGACACGAAATCATCAAAACATGCGAGTCTATTAGAGAATAACGAGAACAAACGCTTTCAAGCAAGTCTATGTAAACAAATCATAACATGCGTTTCAAAAAAACACCAGTAAAAGAATTAATGAAAAGGCCGGGAGGCCATCTGCGCCTGTCTCTGCACCTCCTCNTCGACTGTCAACGGCATGCCGAGGAACTCTTCCAGATTATCCATGACGTGGTCGAGGGCTTCTTGTCCTTCTGTATCTTCGACCTCCTCGTATGACTCTGGATGTATTGAGGCAAAATGAAGGGCTGCCTCGCTATGTGCGCCGTCCATCGTCATATCCATGTCTTCGTCATGAGCATGCCCATGATCTTGGTCAGCCGCTATAAACGCCATAGCCATCGCGTCCACACCAACCTCTTGACTCGGATCCAATAAACCTCTCTTCGTCCTCACAGCTTGTAAATGCCTTTTAGCCAGGCTAGAAGACCCCCCTTCCTCCTCATCATCCCCCATTGACAACGACGGTGGTGGTGGCGGTGGTGAAGATGCTCTTCTTTGCTTCTCTGCAACAACTGTTCTTGGCATAGCAAAGAGCGCATCATTATCCATATGCGCCGACCATGAAACTCTCTTCCGATGTACTGTCCTCCGCTCCGCCGCGTTTATCCCCGTCGCTCCCAAATGTGCCCCACTTCCAACAGGCCCCCGATTCTTCAAGATACCTCCCCGTGCCGCTCTTCCAGGCGACGGTCTCCTCGTCCTAACCGTAGCCCCAGATCGTCGATCCAAGCTAGGCGACCCAAAACTTGCGAAACTCCTCACTCTAAACCCATCTTGAACCGGAGTTCTGGGGCGCGCCGCAAAATTCGCTTGTTGTGATCTCGCCCAATGGTTTACGGGCGCATGTGGATTCACTCCAACCCTACTATCGCCCGCCCCACCAAAAGTTGGCGTCGGAGTCGCGGCGGAGTTCTCCCACTCACGCGGTGTCGAATCCGCCGCCGAGGTAGTCGCAGCTGGCGTATGCGCCATATTTGAAATCGCCTGGTTCGAATTGTGATAGCTGGAAGTAGCCCACGGATTTCGCTCTAGAGCACTAGGTGTCGAGTCGTCAATTGGAAGCTGCGAGGGTCCAGGAAATCTTGGCAAGTTGTTTGTTTGGCTGTCGGTGTTTGCTCCGTTGCGGAGATCAATGACGGAAGCCTCTGGCATCCACGGGCTCGGCATATCTACGACGTCAGCCCAACCCTCTTTGTGTCCATTATCGCCGTTGTGCGCCTGCGCTACCCCGCTGTCTGCAGCTGTATTTGGCCCACTAAAACCGTCGTTAAACCCTGTAGCTCCAGCGGCTGCCGCCTCATTTGCTTCTGCAGGGGTCACTAGGCCGCCCCTAGATTCCCCATGACCCGCCTGTGAGCGCCCCCAGCTGGTGGCGGGTGTCACGGGTGGTTCCACAGACGCGGGTGCAGTACCTTGTGCGAACCGAGCAAGTGGACTACCGACCGCCGGACTGCCTCCGTAAAACGCCTGGTCACCGCGTGACATGATTTCTGCGATAGAACGCCGGGGCCTCCGGAGCGACTTGCTGTGAGAGAGAGATTGCCGTGCACGATCGAGAATTTCCTTGGCAGAATTAGCTCGTGGAGACTCTGGGAGGTCGTAGAGACGAGATGGAGAACTTGGCGGTTGACCTTTTGTACTAGGAATCGCCAAG
Source organism: Huntiella omanensis (assembly GCA_000833645.1). Taxonomy (NCBI): domain Eukaryota; kingdom Fungi; phylum Ascomycota; class Sordariomycetes; order Microascales; family Ceratocystidaceae; genus Huntiella; species Huntiella omanensis. Next base: position 16,057 of record JSUI01006054.1, on the reverse strand, counting down.
ACTGGTTGGGATACCGTAATTGTACGAGGTGGCGATGGAGTACGGACAACTCGGGCGGTGGAAGGGGTGACGGGGGCTTTCGGCCGGGATGTGGACCTACGGACCTTGGGCCGAGGGTTGGCTAATAAGGCGGCAATAGCTGGGTCAGGTGGTAACTGGGGAAGTGACTCCTTGGCAGCGGAGCGAAGAGGATCGAAAATTTGCTGTGTTGATTGGACAACTGAAGCAAAGCTAAAGTCACCAACGTCATCGTCTGATGCTACGGAGCGCCCTGGTGACACTGGAGGTCGTTGGCGTCTAGTCGGAAGAACAACCCTAGGAAGGGCCGCCAATCGCTCCCTACAGAGGTCAAGATGAGATAGTGCAGGTGGACGAGTCGGTACTTTCTCTGGCTCATCATCTGAGTCTGAACCGTCCGATTCCGAAAGCACAACGTCAGCTTTGTTGAGATGGCAATCCCAATCTTCCATCTCTTCATCCGATTCCAAATCAGACAATTCAGAAAGGTCCTCTTCGGAGCTTTCTTCAATCTCTTGTTCGGGCTCGCCAGCTGCGGCATCAAACTCCTCATCACTATCTGGTTCAATATATGATGTATGGGTTTGGCTGCGTCTAGGGAAGCGCGGAGTGCGTGATGTATCTGGTACACTTGAAGGCATAAAGACCAGAGAATTATTAATTGACAGATCAATCGATGACACAGCGCTCGAAAGTGATGAAGAACGTCTTACGCGTGGTGGAGAAGGCGACAGTTCCATTGGGGACGGTGAGTCCTCGGGTGGGATGTCTGCAATTGTCATCGGCGAGGTAGGGACAAGTCTCGGTAGAGGAGACGAAGATTCCGAGACGTGGTCTTGAAGGACAGTATCCTCGATGAACTCAGCCGATGGAAGTGAAGAGTTATCGTCGTGGTCTTCCATGGGGCCAAGTGGCTCGTTACCAGACTCGTCATCCGAAAGTCCGTTACGATCACTCTGATTCAGCGCTAGAAGTGACTCGTTTTCAGAGTCGAGATCTGACAGCTCACTGTCATTGTCTTCTGGTTCAACAATCTGTTCATCTGGCTGTTGCATCTCAGGGAGGATAGTATCCTCAATGATAGTTTCTTCGGCTGGCGCCACATTGTCTTCCTCTATAGCCTCTTGGCTCAAAACTGCCGCTAGATTAGACGATGCCTTAAGTGCCGGGGCAACGGTAGTTTCAACCTGTGCACGCTGTTGTGAAGAGAGCGGTGACCTCCCGGGACTGAAAACTCTAGATTTCTTCTCTGTGTGCCTCGGCATCGGCGACGATGGCTTTGGGCTGGATCTTATCGCCATCTCCCCAAACCATCCTGGCCCACGTGATGACTTTTGACTACTCGGTTGACTTCCTCGGCCCTCCGCGGCCATAGAGTTAGGCGGCAACGGGAGACTCGAGGGCATATAGTTAGCGCCAAAAGGCTTTGCCGGGGGCGGCATATCTCCCTTAGACTCTGCCATCCCCGTCTCCGTAGGCTTCTTTGAGGACGACTGCCACGCCACGGGAAGAGGCCGGTACCCGTGTTGCGGAGTTTCGTTACGATAAGCCTCGAGGATCTTCTGTGCGGGAACAGTGTAAGGGGTAGATGGCTGAGATGAAGACCAACGCTTTCGCTTCAAGGGGTTACCATGTAAATCCACTGGATAGGTATTTGAAGGTTCAGCAAGCGGTGAACTGATAATGACATCTCCGTCATCCGACCACTGTGAATGCATATCAGGACTAGGAGTTCTGGGATCTCTTGGGTCACGCTTTCGTAAAACGTCAGGTGTCATCGGTATGAATTGTGTTTGCAGCACAGACACATCAGGTACTTCGAGATCTTCTCCTGCCAAGATCCTTGTGGGCTCTGGGTTTGAAGGAGATTCCCGCTCCGGACGAGGTGCATCAGTGACAGGTGATCCTTTTTCTTCGTGCGTAGGCTCGGATATAATTGGAGTTGAGGGGCAGGGTGTAAGTTGTTCTTGGTATTGCGCTGGCTCTGGAGTTATTGCCACTTCGGGAAGCTGACTTGGCTCCTCGACCAGTTTCGGTTCCTCAACTATATCTGTGTCCACAGCCAGGATATGCGGTTCTATCTGGGCCGAAGTTTCAACAAGTGCCTGCTCAGTTTCTTGAGAATTCTCTATAAACTGGGGCATTTCAGTTTCCGCAGGCACTTCAAGAGGAGATCCCTTAGTAGCCATTGTTTTCTCAGTAGCCAAAGATTCCTCAGTCGGCTTTGGTTCAGCAGAAACTTCAAGCCCATTATCCGGCATGGGTTCTTCGACCTGTACGGGTATTTCAATTACCTGCTTCNAGGGTGTAAGTTGTTCCTGGTATTGCGCTGGCTCTGGAGCTAGTGCCACCTCGGGAAGCTGACTTGGCTCCTCGGCCAGTTTCGGTTCCCCAGCTATATCTGTGTCCACAACCAGGATAGGCTGTTCCATCTGGGCCGAAGTTTCAACAAGTGCCTGCTCAGTTTCTTGAGAATTCTCTATCAACTGGGGCATTTCAGTTTCCGCAAGCACTTCAAGAGGAGATCCCTTAGTAGCCATTGTTTTCTCATCAGCCAAAGATTCCTCAGTCGGCTTTGGTTCAGCAGAAACTTCAAGCCCATTATCCGGCATGGGTGCTTCGACCTGTACGGGTATTTCAATTACCTGCTTCTTAACAGATTGGGATTCCGCTATCTGCTCAATAGCCTCTATGCTTTCGGCTATTTGCTCAATTGTGGACTCCGTTACGGGCTCGACCAGATCACACCTTTCTACCTCAACTCGATGCTGTGATGAGGGCTGAGTAAACATGGGTGTATCAAGATGCGAAACCTCCTCTTCTTGTAGCAGCAATGGCTCAACACTAGGCGAGGGAACATCAAGTGGCAGAGTTTCGATATGCATTGGTGACTNCCGTTACGGGCTCGACCAGATCACACCTTTCTACCTCAACTCGATGCTGTGATGAGGGCTGAGTAAACATGGGTGTATCAAGATGCGAAACCTCCTCTTCTTGTAGCAGCAATGGCTCAACACTAGGTGAGGGAATATCAAGTGGCAGAGTTTCGATATGCATTGGTGACTGTGCTGTGATATCTGCCAGTGACATATCCTCAGTGCTTGGTTCAAGAATAACACCAGCCAATCTGTCAATAAATAGATTCTCTGACGGTGTGAGCTGAGTGGGATCAAATCTAAAGTCGGTGATGTCTAAATCTATGTCCAAGTCGTAGATTCCTTCAACTGGGTTTGGCTGTGGCTGTAGAAGGCCCACNGTCATGTCAGCTTCCAAGGGGATATCCAGAGGGGTTGGATGTGGGGGAAATTGGGCCTCTCCCAAGATTGAATCCAATGCATGTGCAGATTCATGCAACTCCATAGAACCGTAACTAGTGGCTATGGTAGGCATCGGCATGGTATGGTTGTCACGCAGAGGCTCCTCTGGAATAGACTGAGCCATGATAGACTCTTTTAATATAGACTCTTCCAAGACAGAATTTTCCATGATATGCTCTTCCGAAACAGGCGCTAGTAGGGCAGGGTCCTCTTGGTCATCCGGCTCTATAGTCGCCACTGACATGGCATCAAGCATATCAATATTAGGATGAACGGACTCGCTCTGCTCTGGCATTGCCATGGCATCGCCCATTGGAGCTGGGGCTGGCAAATGTGGGAGATCTCTAACAGCAATCGAGATATCTTGTTGTGGCGGTGGTATCTCCTTTGGAACAGGATCAATATCTTCAGGCACGGAAACTCCCACGAGTACCACAGAAGACCCCTGACGTGGAGTATCACTGGAATGGCATGTATCCATTTGCTCCGGGGCTATCGGGTCAGGCACAGAAACCTCTATAGACTCCAAAGGAGATGCCTGATGGATCACTTCGACCGAGACGACTTCAACCGGGGGCGCTTCTGACTTTGGTGCAGGAACTTCAGTTTCGGACATCGGTACCTCTACTGATCCCAAGGGAGGATCTTGAGACGTTATATCGACAGGAGTAGGATCGAGAATTGGAATCTGGTCTATAACTTGACTCATCGGGGCCTCCCGGGACGCTTGGGGTGGCTCTGCGTGCGAAGCATCACTTGAGTGGGCTTCAGTCGATAGAACTTGAATTGTAAGCTCAGGTGCCTGTGCCTCAGAAACGCGACGTTCAATCTCTACCGGGATTTCTTGGGCCATTGGATCTGCGACTGTATCTGCAGTTGTAGGAACTGCTACGGACGCCTCAGGAGATTCCACGTGATAAGAATCATTCGCGGCATCTTCAGCCTTCGGATTTTCAGCCTCAGGTAACAACTCTTCAGTAGTCTCGGCGCGAGACTCCGCATGTGATAGAGCAGCCGAGCTGGAATCAGTCACGGAGACTTCGGGAACCTCTGGTTCTATCTCAGGATATGATTCGACTGTAGATGGCGAGGGGGCAGCTTCTTCTATTGGCTGGGCGGAATGTTCATCGAGTTCATCGACTACTCCAGACTGTGAAATCAGGTCCTCCATAACCACATCTACGGGTTCTGATTTAACAACATCAATCAGCTTCACCTTGATATAAATAGCAGGCTCCGCCCCAGATCTTTCTGGTATTCTAAGTCCTCCTGCTGGGAATGGTCTGACAACACCCTGCGAGGATGCTACATATGTTTCCATAATATCCCGAGATAGAGATACTGGTGTGGGAAACTTGGTATGTTCTACAGCACGGCTATGCATCGGGACATCCGTCGAAAAGTTAGGAAGCTCATCTGTTTCTTCGACTTTGACTGCCGCTGATGCCTCAACAACTGACGTTCCAATATCTTCTTGTGTTGACAGAATCACAATAGGTTTGATATCGGGCAACGGTGATGATCGCTCAGGTACGGCTACCAGTGGCAAAATCTGGCTAGGCTCCGAACTAGGAAGTGGTCTCCTTTCGGTTGCTGGAAGAATTTCGCCCTCGGGCTCTGTGCCGTATATAGCAGCATTTGAATCGATAGTTGGTGGCTGGATCTACAAGTAAAGTTAGTACCATGACATGTTAAACTGGCCTAGGTTAACTTACATTGACTTGGTCTTGGACTCTTGACCCGTAAACGACAGTCATATCCACACGATCACCTCCCTCTTGTTCTATGGCAACCGCGAGCTGGGTATTCATGACAGTATCATCCGCTTCAGCGTCCATATCAACATCAGAAGGCGGGACAACCTCATTTTCCACTAAAACATCTGCAACAGGTGCAATCCCTCTAAATGGCGACGTGAATGCTTGTGTTGGGGTATCATTGTAATGAGGTTGTGGTGAAGCTGGTGACAATGGGCGTTGTAAATCTTGTGTTACTTGCTCAATTGGGTCAGGTGCTGGGACGACCAACGATTCGGGTTCCGGAAGCGGTTGTGACACGGACACCTCACTAGAATGNTCCACTAAAACATCTGCAACAGGTGCAATCCCTCTAAATGGCGACGTGAATGCTTGTGTTGGGGTATCATTGTAATGAGGTTGTGGTGAAGCTGGTGACAATGGGCGTTGTAAATCTTGTGTTACTTTCTCAATTGGGTCAGGTGCTGGGACGACCAACGATTCGGGTTCTGGAAGCGGTTGTGACACGGACACCTCACTAGAATGAACTACGGGTTCATTTCGTACCAGTTCAAGTTGGGGTCTGAATATTTGTGTTGCGGGAACATCGGCTTCATCTTCAGAGAAGTGCGTGGGTTCTGTTGGTTCTATTGTTTCGGGTACTGGCACAGCATCCGTAGGTGGGACTTCCTCTTCTAGCTGATCCAACTCAAGCTCGGCATGACTACTGAGTGTAGGTATAGCAACACTTTTGGCCGCATGTACTGTTGGTGCTGGCGATGATGAGTATGACACAAGGGCCTTTTTGGGGGACTTAACAAGTGTGGGAGGCTCAACCCGGGGAAGCTCTGGCAAAGATGCCTCAGTTGGTATGATTAGGCCTGTTGCTTCGGTGGAGTCTATACCCATGGCCCATTCTGTTACGGGTTCCGTAGCCAGTTGTATAGGCGATTCATGTACTAGTTCTATAGGTACCGCAGTGTTATCTATTATATCGTCTTCCATAACAATGTCATCTCTAGAGGTCGAGTGATCCGCTGTGTCAAGGACCTGATGCTCTGGGATGTCTGGCGGGGTCTCATGTGTAATAACTCCGACAACTTCGTCCGTATCCCAAGGTAGCTTCTGTCCTGATGATTCCAGTGGCACTTTCCTTCTGAAAATGAAGCTTTCATCCTCCTGGGTTTCAAGGTCCGTCTTCTTCTGTCTCTGCATAGCTGCCTTGTGTGTCTCAGACATTTTTCTCGCAGCCACCTCGGATTTCCTAACAGGCGACCGGCCTCTTTCACAAATTGCCCCTTCCACCCTAGCCATGGCATTCTGATCCCGGTCATCGTCACTTTCTCCGGACTCGTCCCCGATATATGCCAACTTTGAAGCGCGAGTCTCTCGGGTTGGTGTGGGAGACATGAATCGGAGCTTGCGAACACTTTTAGTCTTGCAGCTGCGCACCATGGATCTAACAGGTGAAACATCACAAGAGGCCAATTCGTCTTCATCTAAGGTTTCAGGGACACTCAGCCGCTGTGATGGTGTCATGAAAGCCCGCTGCAGAGTTCGCGGTGTCTGAGAACCTGCCCGCTGGCTAGACTGTGAAAGGGCTGTCTGTATCCGGCGGCCATGGGTCGGGGTGCCGAACTGGGAAGGTTCTTCAAGTTCATCGGGGGAGGATCCTCGAGAGGGTACAAACGGAATGTTTCTAGCTCGTTTTTCAAGTCGATGGTGCGGAGTGCGAAATATCGGTTGGCTATTGGGTATAACTTGTGTACCGGGGATCAAGGAGGGACGCGGTGGTGGTAGCTTTGGTGGTGGCAGGCGTGCCAAAGCTTCATCCTCCGGATTAAAGTATTTATTGTACACCCGCCGAGACTCGGTGACGTCAGGGTGGAGAATAGCGGAAAATATGTCTGGAGGATGACCATTGAGGAGATCATTGGCAACCTTACGGATACGCTCTCGGCGCAAAACATCGTTAGTGAGATGTGGAAGTTCCGCTTTAGAAATAGTCCGCTTTGGACGGGCTGGGCGTGTAGATTGGGTTGGTGGCATGTCGTGTATATGAAGATTGATGGTGGCGGCGGGGTATTGTCGAGTATAGTAGACAGCCTGTGGGACTATGCGCCGCAGTGAATGGGGATTAGTCGCATCCGGCTTGGACTAATGTTCAGACGGGCGATACAATAAGATGGGCGGCAAAAGAAACGAATCAGCTGAATAGCTCGAGGTTCACGATATAATTCAATGGCATAGTGTCTTGGCCAACGGGTGGGTTTGCGTAAAGTCCGTCCTGAAGGCGCCTGGTGAATCGGTGTATAAAGTTCAACCCTGAAAAATGGGTCGTGTATTTACTTTGGAAGTGGTAGTTCTAGGCAACTATCATTTTAGGTGACATGGAATTAAATGGGCAGTCGACAAGTCAAATGCGCTAGGTAGAAGACCCGAATAAGGAAGGAATTGGACTACACGGTATCAAGTTACATACACACGTATTTTCAGTGTGACGATACCGAATTCGGTGGTGTGTAGTTGTCTTTAAGAAGCACAGTATGATGTAGGTTACGCGTAAAGTGGTTCTCTAAATATATGGATAAGTTTAATGTCAGATTCTCTTTCGAGATCGGTTGCCTACACTGAACTAGGATTAATTTGGGTCATTGACAGGTTCGTCGCGCGGTCTAGTCACGTATTCTTCAACTGGAATTGGTTATCGGTAGGGTTAATAGAGATGCATCATCCCGCATAACCCGTATAATGGTTTGTTTACTTATATTTTGTGGGAACCAATCATGATGGCTAAACACGTGAATTGATCTCCGTCAAATCCTTCGTTCCCGTTTGAGGAATAAAGCTAACCACAAATGTTTTTTTCACACTTAAATCAGACGTGGGTGAAGCTTCTTGCATCATCATCACCGTGATTGACTACGGAAATACCAAATTCTGGAAGAAATCAAGCCAGCCCAGTTCGCTTCGTAGTTGCGCACGGATTGATCTTTCAGTTCAACGAGACGTTATTTTTCCATTTGTCCTTGCGTTTTGTGCTCACCGAGGCCTTTGAACTACCCGTCGTATCTCAGCGATCACCTGGTTTGGCAGTGTTTTCTGGGGTTTCGCCGAGTTTGTCGTCATATCATATTGTATGCTTTGTTCCTTTCTTCTCCACGACTGACAGGCCATATACTGACAGTTCTTTCGCCTTGTTTAGCTTCATATATCAGCATTCTACATATATTCATACATACACATTAACCATCTGCCACAACAGCCTGACAACCGCCACATAGTTCCTTGTCTCGCTTGGTCACGTCTTGTTCTTTCGTTTTTCTTTTCATGTTATAAATACAACACCACTTCCGGCCGTTCTGAGACCCTGGCCCTGCTACCTCGTCAAAACATCCAAGTTGCACTCTAAAACCTGGTCGTCGTCTCAAACACTCAACAACGACAACGCGATCAGCGACGCGCACCGATACATCCATCATCATCACCGAATAGACCTGGTATCCGGCAGAATCGAATCGCCGTTCACTCTTTAGATTTATCCCGGGCCCACGCCCACCGCCATATCAAAATGTCGCACGCTTGGCTTGAAGAGCTTTCGGAGGACTGGCCATCTGATCCACCCGCTGCCGACGCCTCGCCCATGGTCAACACATCACCAAAGAGTCCTGAAGGCCAACCGCCAGCGCCAGCGCCGGCGCCACTTACAGCTCTCAAGAATGCCTATGCCAATGATTTCCAGCCTCTCGCCGAACAGCCATCAAATAACAACAGTAAAGACCCACGCGCAGTTTCCATGGGCACCATAGCCTCCAATGCCGATTCAGTCGTCCATAATACAATTCAGCGCGGCGATGCTCCAGATTCAGGATATACTCCAGATTGGAAGCGCCGACTGTTGCACGGTGATCTTGGTTATGGAGAACAGCGAGATCTTTTTCACTCTGCTGTGGCCGAGGGCTTGGAGAATATGTTTAAGCCACCAGATTCTGACACCAACCGCCCAAACGAGCTGCCTTCAGAGAACATAAGACAGTCAATAGAGTTTGATACCTCACCCGTTACCAACCAGCAATGGAGAGAGCAATTTTACGACACCACATTACCTTCTAGTCCACCTGTTTACCAAATTCGCAGACCAGCAGTTAGCAAGGAATTTGAAGATTCCCTTGCGTCAGATTTTGTCGATCAGAGTCCCAGTCCTAGTCCCCGAAGACCAATTGCCTCCCGAACAGGCGAAGAAGCTGCAGTTACACTACCTACTTTTTCACATTTTAAAATGAAGCGCCCAATTCCGAAGCCGGCACCGCTTCAATCCGCCAAAACCGCCCCTGCGAAGCCTGCTCCAGTAAAGGCAGCACCCACGAAGACAGAACCCTCGAAGACCGTCGCTGCAAATCCCTCAGAAGAAAGATCCGGCACCACCTCATATCTCGAACCTATCGCACCATCCAACAACGACCCAACTACCCGTAAGATCAGTAACTTGAGTGTTGTGCGTAATGAGACGTTTAGCCCGATTATGGTCTCTCCTACGAAGAATGGCGATGGAAACTTTGAATTTGATCCGATCGGCCCACCTGCATTTGACTTTGTTGAAGGCTTCAAAGAAATGCATTTGGACCCAGTGATTGCTGCAGCCGCTCGCAGTGTCGACAAAAGTCTCTCGATTGATATCTCAATGTCGCCAACAGAAAGATTTATGCGTAATGGGGGATTTGTCAATGTCAAAAGAGGTGGGTATAGTGATGAAGGATCATTTAGGGAACGAATGCTCAGTCCAGGAATGGGAATAGAATCGTCAGAGATGCTGCTAGAAGATTCGCTGCAAGCCAGCACCCCCAAGCAGTCCGCCTCGGTGCGTATTGATTCGCAGCCACCAGTAGTTGGCGCGGCTTCGATCCACCACCCTCCGCGCCTTGATCCACGCGGCCGCGAGGGCTCAGAAGACCAAAATGAACAGAACCGCCCCGGCTCACCAGATTCGAGCACATCACCACCCAGAAGTCCACTTAAGCTTTTTCAACCGCACGACACGTTTACCAACCGCATTTTGGTGCGCCGCATAAGCCAGTTCGAAAACGAGCTTGGTAGCTCCGTTAATGGCGAGAGTTCTCCAGTAGCTGACACCGAACCAAAAAGACGCCCTAGTGGAGGTGCCAACCGGAAACTTGGCGCCCGCAAGTTACCTAATTTTGGTGGGGGAGATCTCGAAGGCTACCACTTTGACGAGACCAGTGTTTCACCGGGAGGCACGCCGGGCGAGATTAAGCGTCCCATGCCTATTCCGCGCATTTCGGTGGAAGACTTGAGGGTTCCGCGTAACCGGACTCGTGGGCACACTCGTGGGCGATCTATGACTGAAAAAACGGCGATAGCTAACACCTCTGTTGGCGACGATGGCTCAGTAATCAATCCACTACTGCTTACTCCGCGGCGTGATGGGAGTGCTGAGGGTAAGCGGTTGCGTAGTTCGCCTAGTAAAGACCCTACGCCGAAGAGACGACGCACGTTACACCGGTCAGACATTGCCTATGGCACAGAGGAGAATATGGTCAAGGGTACGCATCTGCTTACTGATTCCGTCGATTCAGAGCGCTTGAGACGCGAGGCCGAGGAGAGGGAAGCTAGTGCTGAACGGGAAGCTGAACAGGACTTGCAGGGCGGCTTGCCTGCTAACAAGCGTCCTGCGTTCGACGATCTTTTGGTTGGGGGAAGCGAAGACGACGAAGAATGGCCGGGTTCCCCTGATCGTTCTACCTCGCCACCAAAGCAGGAGAAGCAGCGGCCCCAGTCACCTCCTTATTCTACGTCTCCATCTCCGGCTGTTACACCAATGCGGGCTGCTAGTCTTCAGCCAAACGCCGTCTCTGATCGCAAGCCTTCTATTAAGACCCAGGACTTCTTGGATGAGGCTGGTAAGATTATGGCCATGATTCGCAACCAGGTGCGTCAACCGTCGAACTTGGATGCTGTTAGTGAGGCGGCTTGTGATACGACCGATTACACACGTGACGACGACGCGGAGAGCTACCAGTCATCGACTAAGGAACCGTTTGATCGGCCTCCCAGTCGCGAGAACGGTGCATTGAATTCGGTTTCCTGGACGGGCACGCAGAAGATGGATCCTGAAATCGCCAATCGTCTGCGTAAGTATCAGGAGCTTGGTGATGTCAACGAGTTGATTTCTTCTTCAGTACGGTCTGTCAGCAAGGCACAGGAGGCTATCAAAGAGGCTCAGCAGCTTCAAGATAANTACCAGCACCAATCCCGGCTGTCCGACCTAAGCCCATGGGTGTCCCTACGACCAACTTTTCGCGCAAGAGCAGCCGCTTTAGTCTGGCGGATTTGCCTGAGGATGTCGAGTTTAGTGATCCGCCTAACATTCAGATCACGCGTAATCCCGAGGCAACGGCTGCGGCGCAGAGGGGTGGACGAGGCCAGGAACCCGATTATCCATCGCACGGCTCCCGGGCTTCGTTGACGACTGTGTCCTCTAGAAATTCAGATTCAAAAAGGACTATTGCGCCTGAGAGTGTATCGCATTTGATTCCTGACCAGGTTGGGAATATGTTTCTCGATAGGGAGAAGAAAACTTGGGTCAAGCGGAAGGAGTCTGGGTCTTCCGTGGAGTCTCTGGTTGTGCAAAAGAAGAGCCATGGGGTTGCCGCAGTGCCGGATGTTGATGTGGTTGGGGGCGAGGCCAAGGTTGCAGTGGATGATTCAGAGGACGACCCTTTTGCTAGTATTCCTGATTTATCAGTTGACTTGGCTGCTGAGATGAACAATCTTCACCTACGGGTAGCTGAGAATCTTGAGCCTGTTGAGAAGTTTATCGAAGTTAGCTCATCACCATCTAAGACCCCCGTTACTGGCGGGCCTAAGGGTAAAGGCTTCGTAACCTTTTCTCCGGATACCGCGTTGGGCGATAATGTATCCCCGCGAGCCATGGACGAATTGGTAAAACTCGGTAGTCGTTCTCCCAGTTGGGATGGATCCCCGGAGAAGAAGCGCCGCCCACATGGTTCTGTCAAGCCTGTGCCGTTTGATATGAAGACTTCCACAGATCCTATTGTCATTACCGCCACCAAGTCGACAGTTGAGACCCCCAANTTCGTAACCTTTTCTCCGGATACCGCGTTGGGCGATAATGTATCCCCGCGAGCCATGGACGAATTGGTAAAACTCGGTAGTCGTTCTCCCAGTTGGGATGGATCCCCGGAGAAGAAGCGCCGCCCACGTGGTTCTGTCAAGCCTGTGCCGTTTGATATGAAGACTTCCACAGATCCTATTGTTATTACCGCCACCAAGTCGACAGTTGAGACCCCCAAGCCCCGTCAACCTATTGAAGATATCCTTCCTGTCGACCCCGAACTCCCAACTCCCCGGCCTACTGTTACTATTAAGACACCGGCACAGTCGCACAAGAACGCACCGCATCCGCCATTGTCCAACTCGGCTAAGAAACGGAACGCTATTTCCTTCTCGTCCCCCATTGCTTCCGTCATTTGCGATGTTTCAGTTGGTAGCTCGGATGACTCTCGTTGGAACTTGCCAAGTGCACCGCCTAATGGCGACAACTCTGCGCCGGTGACTCCAGGGTCTGCACCGAGACCAGCCCTGAAGTCTTCGTTGCGGAAGACCCCTAATTCTGGTGGTCCGCTACGGAAGGCTTCGATTACCAGGTTGGCTTTTGTACCCCGGCCGGTCTCGCGGATTGATGAGCATGAAGAAGATTCGAGTGGGCATTTGCATGGACATAGTCGGAACCGGTACATTGACGCACTGAAGGAGTCGGTTGGTAGTTACACACCTATGGATGAGGATCGACAGTTGACTATCTGTGAGACAAGCATGGTTGAGCATCCCTCTGTTTTGACTGAGCGGGAGCGTGAGCGGAGAGCCGGTACTAGTTCTAGTATGAGCTTTATTTTGACGACACCGGCAAACAAGGTTGGTCACCGGCAGTCTTATTACGGCAATGACAGTGCCACTATTGCGAGACATGTGGGTCGGTTGTCGCTGAGCCCACTCTCTGAATTCACAATGCACGCAGACGAGTCTTATGCACTCGAGGTCAGCTATATTGTGGGAGATCGACACTTACAGACCAATGATGGCGGTAAGCGGACGATGGCATTGACGGTACGAGATTTGGTGGAGCGGTTGACCGAGGCAGAGCCCTCGGTGACGTTTTGGGAAGACTTGGAGGACTTGGATTTGCACGAGAATCGTCTCAGCTCGATGCATATGTTGGATGAGTTTTGCGGCAGTTTGATCAAGCTTGATGCGTCGGGCAATGCGCTAACCAACATTGAGGGCGCTCCTAGCAGTCTGCGCCAGCTCAAGATTTCGCGGAATAGCATCACGGAGATGGCATCATGGAGTCACTTGTTAAATCTGCAGTATTTGGATCTTTCAGACAACGACCTTAAGAGTTTGTCTGCGTTGAGGGATTTGGTTCATTTGCGGAGTATCAAGGTGGACAACAATCAGCTCACTAGTCTTGATGGCCTCGGTAACCACGATGGTTTATTGAGTATTCGTGCGCGTGGGAACAAAATTAAGGAGCTCGACTTTGAGAACTGTGTCTTTGAGCGTCTTGGTGACTTGGATGTGGGCAACAACCAGATCTCGTGTGTCAAGAATCTCCAGCTTCTCCCTGCCCTTTCAGTCCTCAAGATTCAACACAACAAACTTACTGATCTTGACAGCGCTGGGAGAGTCCCTGGTTTACGGGTTCTGGAAATTGGCGACAATGATATTATGTCTATTAATCTTCGTCACTTGCCTGGTCTTCGCACTCTTCACGCCGATCGCAACTGTATCACTACACTCGAAAACTCGCACTTCGCCCGTAACCTCGATTCTCTTTCTCTCCGCGAACAACGAAGCCACCAGCCTCTTGACCTGTCGTTCCTCGGCCACGCTTATGAAGTGCGGAAGATGTTCCTTTCCGGCAATGCCCTGACGGCTTTTGAGCCACCTGTGGACTTGCTCAACCTTCAGCTCCTGGAGCTTGCCAACTGTGGTCTCCAGGAATTACCTGCTACTCTGGGTCAATGTATGCCGAACTTGCGGACTGTCAATGTTAACTTCAATGCGTTGACTGATTTAAGTCCTTTGATGTTCATCCCCAGGGTCAAGCGAGTTCTTGCAGCAGGTAACCGGCTATCAGATGCCACAGCTGTCTCAAGATTGTTACTTNTGGACTTGCTCAACCTTCAGCTCCTGGAGCTTGCCAACTGTGGTCTCCAGGAATTACCTGCTACTCTGGGTCAATGTATGCCGAACTTGCGGACTGTCAATGTTAACTTCAATGCGTTGACTGATTTGAGTCCTTTGATGTTCATCCCCAGGGTCAAGCGAGTTCTTGCAGCAGGTAACCGGTTATCAGATGCCACAGCTGTCTCAAGATTGTTACTTGGGTTCCCACATGTTGTCCGTGTTGATCTTCGCGATAACCCGATGACGTTGGGCTTCTACCCCCCTGCTATGCACGTTCTTTCCCTGTCCCGTGCAACTCCTATTGATCCGTTCTCACTTCCTGACGGTGATATTGAGCGGGACCGGGCGTTTGCTAAGCGACTTGATCGGGCTACTAAGGTTCGTCGGAGGCTCTACTGGATGGTCCTTGTGGGATGTTGTGGAAGATTACGAAACTTGGATGGATTAGGGTTCAGCCGATCTGAGGTTCTGGGGAGAGACGAGATTTCTGAAGAATTGGTTAAGGAAGGGATAGTACCCGAGAGTTTGGTCAAGTGGGCTGATATGGATACCAGTGAAAGGTGGCCTGCTGAAGATAGTTTTGGCGGATGAGTAAGCTGTGTTTGGATGTTTTTTTATATTGTATTATTGGACTTTATGGTTAGGTTTTGGCTTTATATCTTTTTTTTTTCACATGGGGCGTTTGGGTTAGATACACAAAAGTAATGGATTCTGTAAGACTAGGTTATTGCCATTTTGCATTGCATTGTGTGTCGTGAAACGGGTGATACAAAGCATTCCGACGGTAGGATTGGAATTCAAACTCATTCTTATTTGCAGGAAGGAGCCTTTGTCCTCGACACCGGTGTGGTATATAATACGTAACTTTGATGGCACGCCCTCCCTTGATGTCCCCTTATCCTCAACACTCGCTCGCCTAAGTCCCCAACCTTGGAATTTAATCAATTTTACCAACCGCCCTTTCTGTGCCACTTTGGAGGAGGTCACGGGTGATAATGATAATCTCAACAATTGGGAAATTGCTCGCTTTTAGAGCCATCAAGGGCCGTAGGGTTGGGGTTACGGGGCTTGGGCCTTCCCCGCGATTTAAAGGGTTCTGACGTCGTTGTGCTTGTATTCTGATTTGGCTCTTGATTTGCTTTTGCTTTTGATGGTTCTTCTTTNCTCAACACTCGCTCGCCTAAGTCCCCAACCTTGGAATTTAATCAATTTTACCAACCGCCCTTTCTGTGCCACTTTGGAGGAGGTCACGGGTGATAATGATAATCTCAACAATTGGGAAATTGCTCGCCTTTAGAGCCATCAAGGGACCTAGGGTTGGGGTTACGGGGCTTGGGCCTTCCCCGCGATTTAAAGGGTTCTGACGTCGTCGTGCTTGTATTCTGATTTGGTTCTTGATTTGCTTTTGCTTTTGATGGTTCTTCTTTTTTTGATTCGTCTGACACCTTTTTTTTTTTTACTTTCCGACGGTAGGATTGGAATTCAAACTCATTCTTATTTGCAGGAAGGAGCCTTTGTCCTCGACACCGGTGTGGTATATACAAGTGGGCTGATATGGATACCAGTGAAAGGTGGCCTGCTGAAGATAGTTTTGGCGGATGAGTAAGCTGTGTTTGGATGTTTCTTTATATTGTATTATTGGACTTTATGGTTAGGTTTTGGCTTTATATCCTTTATTTTTCACATGGGGCGTTTGGGTTAGATACACAAAAGTAATGGATTCTGTAAGACTAGGTTATTGCCATTTTGCATTGCATT
>JSUI01006053.1:0-17876 GCA_000833645.1 Huntiella omanensis | reverse complement strand
TGCCGAACTCCATGCATAGGCCGCTGGCGCTTCCTGTACAACATCTCCCCAACCGACCCCCGCTACAAACTCGCCGTCTCCCGTCTAAAATCCGTTTTTTCCCGCGACGTCCTACTAGATCTCGGTTGTGGAATGGGCCAAGCCATGCGCCAACTTATCAACGATGGAGTTCCCGCTACCAGAGTCCTCGGCACAGATTTACACCCTGCCATGATTGACCTTGGGCTAGACCTATTCTGTGACCGTGAAGAAAGCGTCACCTCAGGCGCTGTATTCTCAGGAAAAAGACCAGCCATGGGGACGAGATTTGTCGTAGCAGATCTCCTAGATGACTGCGACCCAGGGATGAAACTGCTCAATGAAAAAGTCACAATCATCCACGCCTCCAACTTCTGGCACATTTTCTCCTGGCACCAACAAATCGAAATAGCCGTCCGTCTAGTCTCCATGCTCAAACCCGGAACTCAAAACGCCCTTATCTACGGCCGTCAAATCGGCCAACGAACCGCAAGTACCCCGCCCTCATCACCACTATCCGACGACACCTTTGACTTCCGAAATCCCTCTGGTACCCGCTCACCATCCGTCTCATCGATATCCAGTTTCGACTCTGACGTTGCCCCGTTTTCCGATACTGGGTCCGTCGCTTCCTCGGTTTCTTCTGTTTCTCAACCTGCTTTTCTACATAACCATGAAACTTTTCAACTCTTTTGGGATATTGTTGGGGAACGTACCCTTACGAAATGGAGGGTAGAGATGGATTATGTGTCTAAGACTACAGCTCAAGTTCCCGGTTTCACGGATGACTCGTATGTTGTCCATTACGGTGTCTACCAAACTAAGTAGACATGTTTCATCATGTCCATTGTACATTACTTTTTCACGGCCTTTTCATCTTTTTTTTCTTTTGTTTGGGAATATAACAGCATAGTTGGACTAAGAGGGATTACAGAACCTCGTTCACACACGACGCATATAGATACAGCTCGTACTTCACCTGTCATTCAAAATTGATACCATTTGATTCTTTGTAACTTGATCTATGCAATAATATTCAATTCTGTGTTCTTGTGATCTTGTGATCTTATCTTTACAATAATCATACTTCCAACATACATAAACACTTTACTTCCCCTCAACCGCCGCATTCCGTCCGGCTCTTCTAGCTCTTCTTCCCGGCCCTTTACCCTGAGGCGCCTCATCACCAACCGGGACAACCTGCTTATTCTCTTTATTCTCCTTCTTCACTCCACCACCATTTTGACCCACCTTCTGAGCTTCCGAGACCCGTCGACTCTTTCCGTTCTTTCCATTACCATTACCATTACCATTACTATTCCCCACTGTAGGAACAGAAGGCGACCCGGCCACTTTATCAGAAGTAGCCGCCCGGTTCTTAGCTCGAGGTGTTCCTCGTTTATTTGGTTCTGTTTGTTTTTCGTTGCTTCGGGGCGGTTTACTGGTACCACCTCCATAGCGAGATGCGTCCTGGGCGGATGATGGTTTTGATGAGGATAGAGTAGCGTTGGCGTCTTGACTTTGCTTGCGGCCTCGGAGTGAAGGGGCCGTTGTCATGGATGAAGATGACCCGGCTAGCACGTCTACCTCGGATGTCTTTGCTTTCGCTTTACTCTTTCCCTTCCCTCTGTTTCGCGTTGAACCTCCCGGATCACCAGCCAACATGGCGTTCTGTTCCGACATTAACTGACGAACCAACTTCATCGACTTCTTATCCTCCTCCTCACGAGCCCGTAACCGTTCTTGTTCCTCTTCCCACCATTGCAAGAACTGTTGCTCTTCTATGATTTCTTGTAATGGACGGGACCGAACAGTTTCGATTTCTCGTTCTTCTTCTCTTTGTTGTATCTGTTCACTAAATATATCATCGAGTTTGGCCGCTGGCCCAGTTGGCGGAGGAGGAATTTTCATCTTCAACTTGGGTAGAGAAGGGGATTCTCCTGGTATAAATGAGCCCAGACTGAAGGACCGATTGGGAAGCGAATTGTTGGGGGTGGTCGCCTTGGCTGGACCACCAGACAGCCGTTGAATAGGACGGGACTGTGCAGATGCAGAAGGTCTTCGATCTACACATGTAGATGGCGAACTAGATATCGGCATAGACGAAGTGAACGGAGACGACGAAAGCGCCGGTGCTTTCTTGGGACGATGTGATGTAACACTCTGCCAACCTGATGCCTCCTCCAGCGCCGTATCTGCCATGTTCTCAAACATCAACGGAACCGACTTATTGTCAGCTTGGAACTGCGCCCATGGTGCTGAAGGAGGAGGTCCCGAACTTTGACCAAGAACCGTGGCATCGTCAAGCGCTACACGCTCGCGCTTAAAAATCGCCCGCTTATGTGGCTTCTGTGCTGGCAGCCCATCAGCTTGCTTTTCCTTGGCTTGCTTCTTAGAAGAAGCTGAAGACAGCGGATCAAGTTCCATATCAAACATCATTGAGTCATCTTCAGTAGATATCCTTGGTGCATCCACCGGCTCTGTCGCGGTTGCCTTCTCTTTGCCTTTGCTACGAGGCTTGGCATACGGTGATATGGCAGCTGAGTGGCCATCCTGGGCACTCTCTAGACGACGATTGTTAGACTTGGCAATGCGCTGCTCCTCCTTCCATGCCATTTCCCGTGCTCTGATACGACGCTCTTCTGTGACTTCTTCCAAGAGATATTCATGTTGTGCGTAGAGAGCCTCTATAGTACGCGAGCGACTATGGGGTTGAAGACGATACTGATGTTTTCGTACAGTATTGTTAAGATCAGAAATGAGCTCACTTTCCATTTCCTCAAGTAGGTGGTTCTCAAGGAAACCTTCCATGTTAAGCACAATATAGTTAAAAGCTGCACGCTTAAACTTGTCGACATAGGAGAAGTGCACTTCCTTCAGAATGTCGGACACGTTCCATATTGTAGCATAGTGGGCAAGTGCATGCTGGCAGCTCTCCACCATTCTATCGAGCATGAGTTCGTTACTCAAAGTAAGAACATCAACGACAAAAGAACCCCATGAGTCCAAGTCAGGAATAACGAGATCGTAGAAAACATCCGGTCCTGTGTCGGTGTATATATGCTCCAACACTACATCAAACCGGCTAGATGGCATGTGACTTAAGTCAATGGTTACCAGTTCCGACGGCCCCAGCTTTTCTCTCCGATCTTGAAGCCATGCGCCTCTAGACTTTCCTTGGAACAATGCCTTGAAGAAAGGGCATCGCTGACAAAGAATATGGGTGTGTGCTGGAACTAGCTTGTCAGAAAGCTGAAGCTGTACGTCGGCATCCAGCCAAAAGCTTGTATCCGCCATTGCCTGACTAAAATCCTTGCTGAGGGCTGGCTGTACCGGGCAGTGAACTCTCGCAGGGAATTCCAAAGCCATCATACCCAACGTTGAAGCAACCTTCATGAGATCAAGGCGAGCCTGACGGAACTCCAGCGAAAGGTGCTGTGCATTATGGACGACATCACCGAATGGGAGGATCCATTCTTGATACAAAAATGTGACCACCGAGAATAAAACAAATGTGTCAACATCTTGGAGTTCAATCCTGATAGTCCCATCGACATTCGAGTAATGGAAAATAGACCGGTGCTCGGGTAGTTCAGCAGTGGCTTCATTAGAAATCAGCTTGCGAATAGTCGGAGAGCGACCAGTAAGCATCCAACTATGCACTGGAATTTGACAATCCGGATCTCTAGATGTCGATATAAAGGCATTATAGCCGTGCTGTTTTAATACATGAGCCTGGCTTGTCAGATGCATGCGGACATCAGAGGAAAGATCCTTACTGATAAGCATTTCGCGACCAAGCCCCCCAATCTGCTCTTTCATCTTGGGAAAGTCATCAAGCCAGAATCTAGAGTCTACTGTTTGACCCCTAACGGCCTTGAAGTTGATAAGTGGTGAAAGCTCGGTATATGCTGAGGCAAGGTTAGATCGAGAGACTTTAAGATCTGATGTGGCAAGAGTTGGCTCATGCCGAAGAACCGCATATGCACCAAATGCTGAACCCCGTACAGCTACGGCGCCGGTGATTGACGGGACACGCTGAAACTTAAATGGGTCCCGTTTTCTACTCGAGGTGTGGCTTCCTCGACAGTCACTCTCTTTCGTTTGATCACGGCGGATTCGGTGCCAAACAGCGCCAGAACGGGTACAGATAATAACAGAATCTTCCTGACCGATTCCAACGGACACGGCTTCATCCTTGCGGGAATGCCATATTCTTTGTGGTGTGGTTACTGAAGACTTGATCTTTGAAGGTTTCGTGGTAGATCCTGCAGCGCCACTGCTCTCTTCTTCGCGCAAAAGATTCATCAAATACACTTCGCCACGATCTGACAATGCAGCTATTGTGTCTCCAGCACACGATATATAGTTTATAAGTGTGGTAGAACTAGCAGGTGTCCGTCGACTACTAGAATTGCCAGACTGAAGCCCAAATCCAGACATAACGTCCAGAACCGGGAATCTAACAATATTGTAGCCATAGTTGGTGAACACAATAATCGTACGGTTTTGTAGCAAACACGCGGTAGCCCTATCGGTGGCGCTAACCATCATGATCGGACTATTGAAAGCGGATGCAGCAACCTTTCTGGGTAATGGTTGGACTTGTAAGGATCGAGAATCAGCGTCCATCAGAGCTAATTGCCCGACATTCTTGCCCCAAGTGTACAGTGAACCTGCAGTGAACGCAACAGAGTGAATAGCTGATGCAGCCACGCCCTTTATCTCCTCTCTCTTGAGAGCGTTGAATACTTGACGTGGGACCAGACCCATGGGTTCTTCGTCGGGCTTTGCCGGCGGAGGGAGGCTATATCCAAGCTGGCTGTGTGTGTTAGATCCCCATGTCCAAACATGACCGTTGTTTGTCAAAGCCATCGAGTGATTTAAGCCCAAAGCAACTTTTACCACTGTCCTCCGTGCCAAATCGTTCTCTACTGGCACAAACCGAAACTGATCGTTTTCATGACCGAGGCCCAAACGCCCACCACGACCAACACCAGAAATATAAAGGTTTCCAAAAGGGTCGTCAGTGATAATTGCAGTGTGTAACTTAGAAAGGACCATGTCCTTAATAGATACACCCTTGGAAAGCACTGCCTGTGAAATATCTTCCAGTTCAGCAGGAATGTACTCCATATGCCCAAGTCGCGCAGAACAAAGCCACTGATAACACTCTGTTGTTCGCTTGATAATCACCCGTTCTGGAAACTGGCGGTCATCGCTATCTCCAACGCCAAGGGAGTGGTTCTTATTGCTGCCGAACATGTACAGCTCATCGCCAGCAGCTCCAATAGAGGGGTACTCGTCGTCAGAACTTGATTCTACGTCAGACCGGTTGTCGGCATCTTCGCCGGCATCGACGTTGGCATTGTCGACGGCAGCATTTGGATCTTGCGTGGCATGACGCCGAGTAACCTCCCGCTCTGTCACTGTTACCCGGTACAAATCAAAAGGACTTAAACCTTCTAAGTCCTTGGTTTTAATGAGTTGGCCAACTTTATAAGTCCCCCGGAGATCATCCCGAAGATTGTTGTACTCCTTTTCCAGCAGAAGGCGGGCAATGGAGATATTCCCGCTGTATAGTGCTCTATGAAGCGCATTCCATCCATTCTCGAGATCCTGGGCATAAATGTCGATAGATGGATGATCTATCAATGCCTCAACATAGCGAATGGCGTTGACGTCTTCCAACACAGTAGCCCTATGAAGTAACGTGAGACCCGCATAGTCTCTGGCATTAAGCTGCGTCTTGGTGATAGAAGCAGACTTCCCCTGTGACTTTTTAGAGCGTGGTGTCTTTGCTGGTGAAACTGAAATACTGAGCGAGCTGTAATCTGATGGCTCACCGTACCCTCCAGAAATAGATGTTCCCGATGATGGCGAATCTGAAGCCAATACTCGGCAGAAGTTATTTACATCCCTTTCCCAGAAGAACTTCCACAACTGGGCGGCCATTTTGACAAGACTTCAATCCACGGATTTAAGTTTGCTTTCGGTCTTGACAGCTACAAGTGAAACTTGGGGTTTCGGTGAAAACAGNACTGCGACACACGAGTGTTAGCAACTCAACTATATCAACTTTAGAGATGAGAAACTATTGCCTTTTATCGAGTCTTCAAGATAAGATCTTGTAAGTCGAACTTATCGGATTTAAGAACCGGACTGTATGACGATACGCTCGTGTTGGAATTCGACAGCAGATAAAGCTATAGAACCAGGAGCGAAATCAATAAGCCAACAAAGAAAATGTCTGTACACAGTGATAGTTTCCGTGGCAATCAATGAACATTGTGAAGTAATTTCTTGTAAACTCTGACATATATGTGCGGGTCAACACGCGATGAGATGAATCATTATGTCTACCATCAATCGAGCATTACTGTCCATACCAATTGGGATTGAATATTTCCCGAAATGGCAAAGTGGCGTTTCCCCTCTCCAGCTTGCCCAGGCAGTCTACGATGCATGGACCAATCAGAAGCTATAAATTCATCGTCAGGAACAAGTTAGGGCTCTGATGGGCCAACATTCACTAAACGCCACGTATTACTAAGCGGAGTGTTATCGTGGATGTTGTGGCGGAATGTGATTTCCCAAACAGGATATAGTAGTAAAGGTAGTACGCGCATCCTACTTGAGAATCTAAGAATTTAACGATTTTCAAGTTGGTGCTTATAAGGGTCAATTAGGGTCTAATCGAAGGTTCAGGGAACAAAAATACTGTGATGTGCGTTGTTCTAGATCTTGACATGTGATAGTCTAGTAGCGTCTAAAACTGACATTACCAAGACTTNGATGAGATGAATCATTATGTCTACCATCAATCGAGCATTACCGTCCATACCAATTGGGATCGAATATTTCCCGAAATGGCAAAGTGGCGTTTCCCCTCTCCAGCTTGCCCAGGCGGCTTACGATGCATGGACCAATCAGAAGCTATAAATCCATCGTCAGGAACAAGTTAGGGCTCTGATGGGCCAACATTCACTGAACGCCACGTATTACTAAGCGGGTGTTATCGTGGATGTTGTGGCGGAATGTGATTTCCCAAACAGGATATAGTAGTAAAAGTAGTATACGCATCCTACTTGAGAATCTGAGAATTTAATGATTTTCAAGTTGGTGCTTATAAGGGTAACTTAGGGTCTGATCGAAGGTTCAGGGAACAAAAATACAGTGATGTGCGTTGTTCTAGATCTTGACATGTGATAGTCTAGTAGCGTCTAAAACTGACATTACCAAGACTTATAACTTGAGCCTCATCCATTTCATGGTATTCACTAGAATATTCTTGGCCAGCCGTTAAGACTTTCATTACCTCACAGTTTCACGTGTCGGAGATGGCCCCCGGAAGCTAGATCCAAAGATGCGACATCGCCGGTCCAGAGGGCCCCGGTCACAAATACTCGTCGCTAATTGGCCAATGGCACCCCACCTCAGACGTGCTATCAAAGGTCTTTGCTAACATGAATAGCAATCGCCCCCACAGCGTTCCCGGCTTCCGCTATAATGGTATCAAGTCGCATGTCCAATTCCAGATAATGAACTCCGGTTCGGAAGGTCTTGCTGTAACTCCCAGCCGACTTCTTTCCACTTCATGTCCGTGTTTGGACTGTAACTGTACACGGGCTTCATCTGAGATGACTACCATTGGATCGCTTGACGAGTTCTCTTACCATATGTTTTACCTATTTGGGTAGGCAATGAGACTTTGCGGATTTTTTGCGATGGACTGGTTTTCTGGTTGGTAGTATTGGAGTATCCTGTGAAGACAAATGGCGTCATAATCTGGAGTAGTCTACACTAAACGCTCTGTAGTAATCAATAACGCACAGTAATTATTGAGGATTCCATGTGTCCCGGTCGGCGTCGCGGAAGTGTGTCTCGAATATAATGACAGGGTTACCAGGGTTTCCAAGGTCGGAAGTGAACGCAAACCGGCAGAAGGCGGATGAAGAAAGTCAAGCGAATCCAAAATCGACTAAACATACTGTCACTCAATTTTTGGTGCCGAATTATTTTCAATTCCTTTTTTCGATAGCTATATCTTCTTGTTTACTTGGATTTATTCTTGTGGCCGGACTACATTTTGGATATTTCCTCGTTGTTGTTGGATTTGTTGTCCTTGTTTTTTGTTCTTTCTTGATACACTCGTCGTACTTTAGTCTATCGTATAATTAGTCGCCCATCATGTCCAACGCCGACAAGCCTCTTCCCTTCGTTTACCAGTTCGGAGCTGGTAAGTTATAGTGATGACGATGCGCCCACCGCCAGTTTCAGTAGAAAGCCAATGGAAAGCTACTCGAAAGCCTATACATCTCTTGCCAGTAGAGTAGTGTCTTAATATTCAACTTCATTAGCCATATACCGCTGGTGATGGACAAGATTCATCAAGAACAGTCATATTGACATCGATACGACCGGCATCATGGGCACTAATATGAACTGGCTCGGCATCTTTTTGCACATTGACTAATCATGGGATCTTTCTAGGTGCCATTGCTGGCGTTTCCGAGGTTTGTCAAACCTTTGCGACTTGAAGAAATAATTCCGTAGACTAGTAGTGCTAACCGTAGATGTATCACGTGCTTAGATTCTGGTGATGTAAGTGATGATCAATTGTGGCGCATACCCCGGCATCTAAAGAACTTCAAGCTAACATGTGAACTTTCTAGGTACCCTCTTGATGTAATCAAGACCCGTATGTAAGTCAATTCTCCATTGGCACCGATTTAACCGCACCAACCGATCACGACGCAACAAAACTCGACATCTAACGATTATACCAACACAGTCAGCTCCAGACCGCTGCCGCCACCGGTGACGAGGCCTACAATGGCATGCTCGACTGCGCCAAGAAGATTGTCAAGAACGAGGGGTAAGCAACAATGTAGGCTCACCTACGGCCTCCAAAACTGACGTAGTTTATAGTGCGTCCCGCCTTTACCGCGGTATCACTGCCCCCATTCTGATGGAGGCTCCCAAGCGTGCTACCAAGTTCGCTGCCAACGACGAGTGGGGCAAGATCTACCGCAACCTCTTCGGCGTCCCCGTCATGAACCAGCCTCTCTCCGTTCTCACCGGTGCCACCGCTGGTGCCACCGAGTCCTTTGTCGTCGTCCCCTTTGAGCTGGTCAAGATTCGTCTCCAGGACAAGGCTTCCGCTAGCAAGTACAACGGTATGCTCGATGTGATCAAGAAGACGGTCAAGAACGAGGGTATCCTCGCCATGTACAACGGTCTGGAGAGTACCTTGTGGCGTCACATTGTCTGGAACGCTGGTTACTTTGGTTGCATTTTCCAGGTTCGCCAGATGCTTCCCAAGGCTGAGACCAAGAGTGGCCAGATGGGTAACGATATGATTTCCGGTGCTGTTGGTGGTACCGTCGGTACTATCCTGAACACCCCCATGGATGTCGTCAAGTCTCGTATCCAGAACACTGTCAAGGTCCCCGGTGTCGCCCCCAAGTACAACTGGGCCTGGCCCGCTGTATTCACCGTTGCCCGCGAGGAGGGCTTCGGTGCCCTGTACAAGGGTTTCCTCCCCAAGGTTCTCCGTCTTGGTCCCGGTGGTGGTATTCTCCTTGTCGTCTTCACGGGCGTCATGGACTTCTTCCGCACCATCCACTACGGCCCTGGGGCCAAATAAAGTTGAGACGCACATTGGCGTCGTGCAAGGAGTGTTTAGAGCCAAAACCGAGTTGGGAAAAGGGTTGGTATTGGGATTCCCAGGCGTTTATTCTTGTTTCTGTGAAGTTTTTGTCTTTTGCAAATCAAGCATTTTATCCGTTAACAGACTTGTTTTTTGATTTTCTGATTCATGTTTATACATACAAATATTTATGAATGTTTGTTTTTGGTGAATATGAATGCTTTTAAGGTATATGTGTATGTATATATGCATGTATGTATGTACATGTGTACAACCAAGGTATCTAATCATCAAACGTAATTTTCTTCGCCGCTGGAGCCCCCGCCCCAATAATAATCTTCTGTTTCTGCTCCTTTGCCTTTCGTCTCGCCTCCCACGAAGGATGCAACGCACCCCCATCCAAAGCATTAGCAACCTTCTTAACCTTCTCCTCCTTCTTCGCCATCTCAGCCGTCGGATCCATCCCCTTCTTCCACGGCTTACTAGCATCCCAGACCGCTCCACGCTTCGCATCCCATTCAGCGCCCTTCTTCGCCTTCTTCGCTTCCTGCTTAGCATGATGTTTCGCCTTCTCTCCATACTTCTTCTCCCAAATAGCCTGGCGTTGTTTCTGACCGAGTCGGTTCTTGCGAACAGGTGCAAGTTCTAGATCGGAGGCTTCGGATTCAGATCCGGAGATGTAGCCGCCCATGAGAGAGGGGAGGAATGTAGAGTCGCTGGGTTTTCCGGCGGATTTACTCTTTAACTTGGCTTTGGAGGTGAGTGTTTCGTCGTCGGAGCTGGACTCTTCTTCTTCGGAGGATGAAGCTTCGGAGAGAGAGACGGAGACGTCGCGGATGCGGATGGTTTTGGGGGGTGCTTTGGGGCGGTGGGGGACGGGAGTATCGGTGGTGTCGGAGTCGGAGGAGTTGCCGAGCATGTTTGTCATTTTCTCAATGGCTTCTTCGGCGTCATCGGAGTTGAATGGGTCGTTGGGTTCTTGAGTGGTTGGCTTTGAGATTTTTGATTTCCGAGTGCTGGTGGGTTCATCGTCTGATTCAGCGTCTGACTCCGTATCGGCATCTTCATCACTAAAGCCTTCAAACTCGTCATCGTCCAGATTCCCAACTTGCTCTTCTTCATCTTCATCATCACCACTGATCTCATCCAAATTAATCCCCTCCAACAAAGTCCTCCTCAACTCCTCCCTCTTCTCCGCCGCCGTCAACTTTCTCCCCTCAACGACCCCCACCACCGTCTTCACAACAGGTTTCTCATCAACCTTCTTCTCCTCCTTCCCCCCCTTTTCCTGCTCAAACTCCCCCTTCCGTTTCCGAGACCGTTTCTTCTCTGGAAGTTGCACGTCAAGAACCATGCATGTCTCCTCGATGATATTATCGACTACCTGACGGACATTAGGTCGGCTGAAAAGACTGCTGGTGACTGTGTGGAGAGCGGCCTTTTGTTCCTCGGTGATATCTGGTCTTGGGATGCCCCGACGGACGTATTCTGGGAGTTCGGGGTGCTGAGAGATGGTGGGGATGCGGTTTAGGACGGAGTATAGATGGGCAATGGCTGTTTGTTCGAGATCGAGAGACTAGACAGAGTGACGATTGTTAGTAGATGGTTAACACGGGTACATAACATCCAACAACATACCTTCAAAACATTCACCTCCAAATCCAACTTCGCCTTCTTATCCGCCGTGACCCCCGGCTCACGAAGTCTCTTAGCAAGCCGTTGTCTTTCGAAACCCTTAGCAGTCTTGATAGCCTTGAAGAGTTCATGACGGGACTTGACCAATGACTTTTCAATAGTCAGGACTTCTCTCTTTCTTTTGACCATTTTGATGATGTATGTAGTTGTATTTTTTGGTTGGTAGGTTGTCGTCGTTTGTTGGATTTGCGTGTCGCCTAAACTTTTTTCTTGGCGGGTGGAAAACTTGATGACCCTTGTAGACAGTGTATACTGAATGCGCCGCACTGTGGGTTCATATGTGTTAATGGTGTATTGTACAGTGTATTAAGTATGACCACACTGCCCACACGAAATTCACAGAATGATGTTTATCATGATGAAATATGGTTATAGTAGGATACCATGTAGAAAGGTGTAGTCAGGTTATCTTACAAGACACTTATTCCAGAAATAGAGGCCATCTCGCTCAACTTTGAAAAAGGCAGAGTGTCACTTAGGGTTTGCCCGGTTTTGTAACACCAATCCTACGCGATATATCGCCCTGATTTCAACAACTTGTGAGTGAATGTCATTTCATAAGTTCAGATTGGTTAAAGAATATACACCTATGAATATATAAAGACCCAAAATATTGTACATCCACTTCAAAGTTGTCGGACTAGAGGGATGTATCAAAACCACTAGTCTAAAAGATTAGCATCGCATGTTGTGTCATCAGAAACGCCCCATCTTGATAGGACATCACCCTACCCCTCTTCAAAAATGCATATCTGCAGTGTAAGCCTCAGGTCTAGAAAGAGGCGTTAATTTTACCGCCAACATCCAGAACGTGGTACCACAACCAGGCGTTAAACAAGTAATAAGTTTCGGACAAAAGAAGAACCGAAGCCATGTCCGGGGCGGACGTCATAACTACCTTCTCCAAGTTCAGTTATCTATAAAAACCAGAAGTACCCCCTCTTCCCTCTTCCCAAGTCCAGCAAACCACAAACCACAAACCACCTAACCCAATGTCCTCAAACAATCTCTTCTCCGCCACCGGCCTCACCTGCTTCATCACCGGCGGCGGCTCCGGAATCGGCCGCATGATAACCACAGCTCTCGCCCAAGCCGGCGCCAACCGCATCTACATCTGCGGTCGTCGTCTCGAAAAGCTCCAAGAAACCATTCAAACCATCGGACGTCCGGACGTTATCATCCCTGTTATCTGTGACATTACCAATGTCGATAGCCTCAAAGTTGCAGCTGCTCATGTCGAAAGGGAATCGGGACATCTAGACTTATTGGTTTGTAACGCAGGTGTTGTATCGCCGATTATCCCGCCACCCGCTGCTGAGATGTCTGCTAAGGAGTGGGCTGAGCAGCATGTTAATGTTGGGATGGAGGCATACACTAATGTGTTTAACACCAATGTCACCTCTATCTGGTTCACAACTATGGTCTTCCTTGACCTTCTCGAGAAGGGAAATAAGAAGAAGGCGGTTGAACAATCTTCCCAGGTCATTGTTATTGGTTCCAACTTTGGCTTTAACAAGCAGGGAAGTGGAATTTGGGCATATGAGCAGTCAAAGGCTGCCGTGTTACATCTCTCTAAACAACTTGCGATAAACCTGATGAAATGGGATATCAGGTACGTGGTTTAAACTTGTGCATCCCTGATTACAAACTAACAATAACATCCAACAGAGTCAACACGATATGTCCAGGCCGTAAGTCCCAATAACCACAAAACACAAAGTTCATAAATCCTAACAAATACCCTAGTATTCCCCTCCGAAATGACAGAAGACGTGATGAAACGCTGGGGCTGTCAACCCGACGGAACCATTTCCAAAACCATCATGCCCATCGGCCGAGTCGGTAACCACCACGACATAGAAGGGATAATCCTCTACCTTTCCTCCCGCGCCGGCAGTTTCTGCACCGGGGCAACCATGATCTGTGATGGTGGCCAACTGTTCAAGTTTCCTTCCACCTTTTAATTAGATGTCTGCTAGTTTCCCTGATGGACGAACAGGTAGTCCGGCAGTTTTATATGCAGCGTCGATCATTTCCATTTGTGCAATGCTGTCTTGGGGTGATATCCAGTGTGTAGTGTTGCGACCGCGTACTCGGTTGACGAACTGTTCTAGTTGGTGGCGGTAGGATGACCAGTAATTCTCACTTGGATGGTTAGGTTCTCCGGCTTCCTCCCAGGTATAGCTAGATAGATTCTGTGTTTCAACCCAGGTTTTGATGATTCTTCCTTCTTTGTCTTTGATTTCCCAGATATCAGTGACCGTGATATAGTGGTAAATGACTGATAGGACATACATATAGAAGTATACCTTGCGAGTCTTGGTTTTAGTCCAGCCATCCTGTAGCGTATGGTCTTCCACCACAACCGGCCAATGTTCAACAGAAACCTGCGGAGCCCGAAAAAAGAATCTACTCCCTTTCAAATCCGCCGACGTCACTCCAACACCACCATTCCGCAACTTCCACTCCGCTCTAAACCACCTATCCGTATACTTTTCAACGTCGTTCATAACGTCAACATCACACTTAATACACTCTGCCTCTCCTGCAATCTGACGCAACGCACTAATCGCATAAGTTCCAAAGTCCATAATAGTGCCCCCCGCCAAGTCAAACTTAAATCTGTGATCATCATCTGAGAACCAGAATCCAGGACAAGATATCTGAACTTCCACCCGTTCAATAGATTCCCTATCAATCTGCTTCATGAACAACGACCAACTAGGTTGAAACCGATAATGGAATGCCTCAAGTAACACCGGTGCATCTATCCCATTCAATACCGGATTTTCAAAAAGCGTACGGGCATCTTCAGCATTTGCAACAGAGGGCTTCTCAACAAGTACATGCTTACCCGCTTTCAAAGCCTTCAACGCCCACTCCCCATGAAGATGATTCGGCAACGGGATATAAACACAATCTACAACAGGATCATCAATAACATCCTGATAAGTCCTCTTCACATTCGGAATACCATGAAGCCTAGCGAATTCTTTCGCCCTAACGGGGTCCCGAGCCGCTATACAATATACAATAACCTCTTTATGTGTCTTTGCGGGCCTGATGATTCCACCGGGGCTGTGCTGCGTTAGTGAATGCTCCGGACTATATGCATGGTGATATCACTTCTTACGCTATCTTGGCTGCACCTAGAATACCGAATCGGAGAGCGTCGGGCTCTTTTTCAACTGTGATAGGTGGGTTTATAAACGCCCGGTAGTTTCGCTGAAGTAGGCTGAACATGGTGGTTTGATATGGTGAATGGAAGACTCTAATGAGGTGGATTTCGGGGAATGTTACTGTACATAGTAGGATTGTACATGCATAAAGTGCATGTAACGTAATCAAGGTTTCAATGAGACATCCGAATCTAACCCGAATCATGTGATTTCAAACAGGCAGTTTACTGTTAAAGCACATAGGTAACCATACAAACAAGTACTTATTTTCTAATCATACAAACCACTCTCTTAAAACAACCCATCTTTTACCTCTCCTAATCCAAATCAACCGCCTCTAAAGCCCCTGAAATGAACTCTTCATCATGATCACTTATCCCGCCAATCTGACTCCCCCCCACCTCACTATCATCATGCGGCGGCGTATCAACCCCCGGAACATGCGTACCAAAAGCCCTTCTCCTCAACATACAAGACTCAATAGCCATTCCCGGGCCAAAAGCACACCCAATGACATACTCCTTTGGTTTCCCATCAACAGCAATAGCGTCCATATCCTTATGTGTCATCCGGTCCATGACGCTAAAGATGGTAGCTGAGCTGGAATTTCCATGCTTGGTGTAGACGTCGTAACTTGCGCGCATCATCTCGGGCTTCAGATTTATGGCTTTTTCGACTCCTGTTAGAATGGATGAGCCGCCGGGGTGTAGCGCCCAGTCAAAATCTGTAGGCTCTTTAAGGCTGATGGGGAGGGTTTCCATGCTCGCTACTAGGTTTTTAAAAGTTTCTGGCATGATACCGGCAGCCTCTTTGGGCACGCTTGGTTTCAATACAACTTTCCAGCCTATTAATTAAAAAGTGTTAGCAGGACATCATCAAACGGTATTTGTTAGATATATACATACCCATAGGGTCAGCATCAAATCCCAATACATCCTCAGTATCTGGGATAACCTGATACTGCCAACCTAAAAGGTCATAAACCGGCGGTCTAGTAGTCGCCGTATGTCCAATATTATTACTCAACACCACAGCCGATCCACAATCCGAGAACAAAACCGGAGCGATACGTAACTGCTGAGTTTCATGAACACTCTCAAGTTCACTCCTAGCAAGAGTAGTACTAACTTCCAAAGCCACACACAGAACTCTAGCCGGTTTATTCCGCGCAGTTCTCCCCAAAGCCAAATTGGCCCCGGTTCTCAACGTAGCAAGACCTCCACTACAACCTACACCGTGAAGCAAAACCCTCTCAACTGGATGTGTAATTCCAAGCTCCTTGGCAAGGAAATGGTCAAAGCCTGGGTTAGCACTATCAGTGCAAGTAGTAGCGACGATATGCGTCAGCTCATCTACCTGGATACCAGCCTTTTCCAAAGCCTTCTTTGAGGCTCCGACGGCCATTGGTAGTCCGAATTCCATGAAGGCGCCGTGGAGTTCGGAGATGGTGGGGGGTCTGTCCATGTTTACTAGTGGGTGGTCTGGGGTACCGATGGATGACCTGGTGTCGATGCCGGTGTAGTTGTTCATGGCTAGTAATCTCTTCATGCTATGTGGATGTCAGTTTCATCTTGATGGTGGCTATATGGGGTTGATACTTTACTTACGTTGGCGTTTCTGGATAAAAGCGCTTTGCTAGGTCTGCTAGAGCACTAGGTGGTAGACTATGTGGCGGATACTGGGTGCCAATGCCCAGAATTGAGAGGTTAATCTCGCCGAATGACTCTGTGGTCATGATGATGAATATGCGGTTGATTTTCTAATGAAAAGATGATGATCTGGACAGATTTGAAATTCCAATGCACAGGATGATAATAGCGGTGTTATCCCAAGAATTGAAGAAAGTAAATCTACAAATGTGAATATATTTTGTGGACTTTCCAATATTAATAGGTATGAATTTCACCAAGCATTAGAATTGGCATTGGCATTGGTTTTATATTTTGAACCCCGTTCATATAAGCTAGACCGCTTGATGAATGAATTATGGTTAATACTCTCGGACCAACCAGGTTCTACGTAGAAATGTGCTGTGCTGTGCTTCCTTCTAAAATCTGTACATTTTCTAACAAATTCAAATATAATAATTGCAAATCAAGAAGTACATGTACACAAAGTGTTGATAGGAAGCAAAAGGACAGTCCTACTGCATCACGAGGTTTCAATTCGCTTATGGTAGTTACGTTGTAATCCGGTTATGTACACGTATATGCGTATCTAGTTTCTTATATAAAACGAAGAGCCACATAATTGTCTTTTACAGTCTTCCATTTATAAAGTTTCTCTCGTCAGACAAAACACAAAGTGAGGAAAGAAGTGCCATTGAAGTTGACACGCGCGCAAAAAAAGGTGTCGTGTTTCATATAAACGCCATCGAGATGCATAGTTGGCAACTACAGCTGCAATCCTTCAATGTGACAAGCCTTAGAAAGGGAGGTCAAGAAGTAGCTTGGATTTTCCACCTTGATAGATACAAATACATAACACCAATCCAGTCCATTCAGAATTCAACTTTCCCACCTTCTCACTCCTACCAAACTCGTCAATTCAGACATTCATCCATACCGAACCTTACAAAGCCTATCCAATTCCCTGAACCCCAAAAATCGAAGCTCCCAACACAAACCCATCAACCACAACCACGACACAACACTATTTGCGTCAAAACTTGCTTATCGATGTCACATGTCTAAGCAAAGTCACCCATCTCTCAAACCTACCTACCTACAAAAAGGCAAAGCACAGCCCTTCCTTCCACCCACCGGATCCTCCAAGTCCCGGATTTTCCCTGCATCCAAGACAATCAAAGATTACCCAAAAGTAATGCGTTTCTAGAATACGGGGAAAGATGTATCCAGATAACGGGATAAATCGACCCGGCTCCGTCTTGGTATGAAAGTAGGTTGTTCCGTTCCGGAGTCGTGTCTTGGCGACTTGTAACTGGGATGGGCAAGTGGAGGCTTTTCTGGGTTATTTGTCCCTTTGGAATGACCATGTAAATAAGTATGGATGGAATGATGTTCCGACGGGATAACCACCGAGAATCCAGGAAACATACATCTTGAAACGCCATATCACCAGTTCATCGCACGGTCAAAACGAAAAAGTCAACCCAAAAACACCCACCAAGAATCTAGCCCTCCAAATCCATCCATCTACCTCTCAAGCCTCATCAGTCCTGCACCTCCCAAGGGGCTCCCACAACCCAAATAATTCCACCTCTGTCGTCTCCACGTGCAGATTCCCGCCCGGCTTGTTGTTGTTGTTGTTGTATTTTTTAACGTCTACCTAACTAGATCTAACTGTTAATACGACGGCTCTCCAGGCAACGT
>JSUI01006052.1:0-17808 GCA_000833645.1 Huntiella omanensis | reverse complement strand
GGGGGGGGGGCGTCTCATAGCTCTGGTGGGCTTGAAGATGATCTCTTCCGCTTGAGCATCAATAGCTCTCCCTTCGGAGATGACGCGCGCCATTACTGACGTTGGCTGGTAGTGACGATAGTGATGTGTATAGGTTTCTACTACGGAATACTCGACGCTGATTGGTCAGAGCACGGACGCAGGAAAAAAGAAGGAAGAAGTTTTCTAATCACTGGTATCGCTAGGGTTACAAAAAAAAAGCATCGACAACGAAGCATGGGAAGAAGACAAGAGTGTTGTACGCCGCCCCATGGGACACACGCCGCAAGCCAACACCCCCTGGAAAAGGTCGATTTATTTCGACACCCACGAAGATAGATGTCAAAGTTTTGCGGGAAGGTTTTACAGGACATGCATGATCGAGCCCCTTCCGGTGTTCGTCACCGAGCCCTAAGTTGGTCATAGGGGGGTTCCGTGGCGAAATACACTCGTATCTTCTCACCTCCCAGGACTAGCCCAAAGGTCGTCACCTTTGTGATCAGAAGTGTCGGGTGATGTCGTCGTGTTGATAGTTAGCTCTGTTCAGGTAGACGACAAATAGAACAACAACATCCCCAAACAAAAAAAAATACACACCCTTTTTTGGTGGTTTCAGTAAGGCTTCCTTGGCCGTCAAATCTACTGGCTCGTTCACTTCGACACCGCTATGGCCGGGACACCAAACAATTGTGATATTCTTGATCTACAACGTTCTCGGTCGTTAACAGTAGCAGTTGTTTTTGCCAAATTGTTGAATCGCAATTTGAGAATCGATGAAAATGAATCTGTTCCCTTATTGGTTGTTGATACAATAATGTATAAGGGAATGGCAAAAGATAGGAAGTCACGTGATTTGTGAAAGGTAACAAAAATCTATCTAGTCTGGGGGGAATAAGCCAAACCATCAATCACCCTAGAGGTTACATCACTCTCAAAGAGGAAAGACCAGTAGCTCTAAACCTGTTGACGGAACCAGTTGTGTTTGTACTGAATCGTGTGTACAATGGGCTAACACCCGCAGTCGGCCATTTCCACTTGACTTTCTAAAGCATTTCTAGATTTCGTTCCCAAGTTTTGACAGTAATGTTCGCACGACCTCTTGTCGCTTTGCTAAAAGCAGTCTGGGCAGACCATCCGAGCACCCCCCCTGTTCCAAATAACTCGTATGCTAGAATTTGATGGCTGGTAGCGACCTTTTCTTTTATTTCTTGCTGAACGCGGATACAGAGATGAAAGCAGGTCTATCGTGAAGTAAACCAACACATTTTCGTTCTATTAATGTTTCAAGTTGGAATAAATTCTACAACGTCGAGGAAAACCCGTTGCAGGATATTCGGCTTTACGCCCACCCGACTTTGGACCAGCAATGCCAAGTTTGCCCTAGATTCGTAGTTTGTTTGTCACTCTAGTACCTCTTGCTTTGGACCAGAAGGCGGCTGAAGCTAGTCGCACAATCCCCGTTTTGTCCTCCTGGTCGGTGTAACTCTAGTTGAAACTTCATCAAATGTTTTTCCGCTACCCGCATCATCCACGACGAGCCCTAGAGCCACCCGTGTGAATGAACAGCAAGCCACAATAGCAAAATTGAGAGCCAAACAAGTATCTGTCCGCCTAGTTGAGAACCTTCTAAAATCGTGTCAACTAGAGTTGCCCCTCAAGAACATATACCACACTGTCACGCGTCATTGGCCTGATGGATACTGTGACGTTGTTGCAGTTTAAACACCTCTAGGCTTTGTCTAGTACCGGGACTAAGTCCCAGATGGCCCCCGCTTTGCAGAACTTTCAGCTCGTTCCTTTCTTCTTTATCAAAGTCTCTGTTAATCGCATGATGTCAGGGTCACAAGAGTCACACTAAAATCGGACAATATGGACAGGTAACAGAGAGTTCGATGAGGAAGTAAAACTAAACCCGAGGACTGAGTCGGGCAGGTAGCACCTTTTATGTGCCTGCGTTCACAGCTTGACCCTTGCGACCACCAACCATTCGGTGGCTGGTGATCTCTGGTTAGACCCCTTACAACCACCAGCCCCTCGGTGGCTGGTAATCTCCGGTCAGACCCTTGTCCATCTCGCTGACGCCGGACGCTTCGTAACATCTGACAAATGATGATCAAAGCTTCCGGTGCGGCAAGTGACGGTAGAGTCCAAAGGCAAAGCCTAGTCTGGTTGTAAACCCTAACACATTAAACGTCCTGCAAGTGGCAAGCCCTTGACACTAGTCTTTCCTCTTTGGGAGACTGGTGTAACCTCTAAGATGTAAGGGTCAATGGAGTCACACCAAAATCGAACAGTAAAGACAGGTAACACGGAGTTCGATAATTAAACAGAATACACTCAACAGCCGGGTCGAGCTGACGGCACCTTTTATGTGCGGTGGTCACCGTTGACCGCCTTGTGACCATCAACGACCTTGTGACCGACTGATAACCTTGTATTGTTCTGTGATTTCTTTAATTATGGAGACAAAGGGTGGTCTATGATTTGGGGTGCTCCCCGCCATAGTGAGATGGCTTTGCCTGTCCGTTAATATTTCACGTTATTATCTATCTTTTCGCCGCTCCCTTCTAGATCACTGTATCACGTGGCACAAGGTTTAGCTTCATAAGAATAAACGTCCAACGTGTCATATATTTGTATAGTATTAGGGTTTGCAACCCTCTAGGCTTTGCCTGGTACCTGGTATAAATCCCAGGCAGCCCCCACTTGGCAGAGGTTTCTGTTTTTTTCCTTTTCTTCCCTAACAAAGTCTCTGTTTCCTGCATTTAACTTCCCATTCGTGACTAGCCCTCGACATAGGTCCACCCTAACAGCCTAATCCAGGTCATTCAAGAGATTTATGGGCCGGATGAGACCGGTATCGATGGATTCGTTGGAGTATGATAGCAAAGTCATTTTCCGCAGTCACCCCCACCACCTTTGCGGACTCGGTGGCTGGGTAATTAATCAGATCTTAAGATTATATTGGCAAGATACTCGTCCCCGCGATATAGTCCTACAAAGAAGACCCCTGTGTTTTTTGTAAATGGTTTCTTCTTCACAACGGTCTCTTAATCACAATCCAGCATGGCTTACGTAGCGGAAGTAGTCACAAATTGCAGAGTATGTGCAATTGAGAGCTCAACAGAAAGTACCAAAAAGGTACTGGAATGACTAGGGGCCTGCATGTGGGACCGTTAGAAGGCGACGATCATGCATATACTCCTAGAAAGACCCTGACTGTGAGCCGCCTATAAGTGAGGGTTGTTATCCCGTACTTGTAGGTACATTGAATGACAAGACAATCACTCTTTTTATCTTACAGAGCAGCGATTTCAATAATATTCATATCAACAGTGACCGGGATCTAGGAGGTTGGCGTTTATTCATTTTTTCAGTTGAGTGATTGATTGATTGATTGATATTTGTGTATTACAGTCCTTGTAGCCGGTAGTGTTGCCAGTTGACGGAGAGTGTTAGGATGACCGAGAATAAAGGATTGATGGGTC
Source organism: Huntiella omanensis (assembly GCA_000833645.1). Taxonomy (NCBI): domain Eukaryota; kingdom Fungi; phylum Ascomycota; class Sordariomycetes; order Microascales; family Ceratocystidaceae; genus Huntiella; species Huntiella omanensis. Next base: position 14,302 of record JSUI01006052.1, on the reverse strand, counting down.
CATTTTGATTGTTTCGCCTACCTATTTTTTGTTAATCTTTCAACCCTCCAGGCCTTACCCAGTACCTAGTATAAATCCCAAACGGCCCGGACTTTCCGCCCTTTTTTTCATCGCAGCCTGCGTTGACCAATCAGAGTCCGTAGATAGGTTGAAAAATTGCTTTAATCTTCAAGATAGCGAAGAAAAAAAGTCAACCCCCGAGAAGTCAGTCAAGGCTGAACGGAGTAATGTTTCAGCCGCTGTTACAAGCAAAGGGACCGCTGGCCAACGAGAGGCCTCTTCTGGTGATGCGCCGGTATCCAGCAACGTGGGTTTGACAAGCCCTCGGAATCAGGAAATCGTGAAGAAATGTTTGGTATCGGAGCCTATGTTGGCTGGGTTTGTGAGGAGTCAATATGGTCACACTACAATTGGACAGTATAGACAGGTTGGAAGGAGTTCGGTGGAGAAGCAGAATACACTCAAGAATCAGGTTGAGTTGACGACACGAGTGTTGGTGACCACCTATAGGTGCCAAACCCTGTATTCTCGATAAATTTCTAGATTGTTGCTTTCCCTTTACGAGAGAAGAAGAGCCTGGGCATAGTGGGTGGCTCCCCGAGGTCCGATCGTAAATCATTTTGTTGTGCAAGAAATGCAATGCAGTGTGGCGTGACATGTTTAACTAACTTGTTCTCTTCAACGCAGTGTTTACACACTTGGGAGTCGACTTTTTTCGCTTCAAAAAGGGCAGGGAGGTAGCATCCCTTGCTCATGAGGAGGTGAGCGAAGGCCGTCGTGAGGTCGTGGCGGGGGTTGGGAGTTGACGGGCGTAGGAAATGGCGTGTAGGAGGGCGAAGGACTCGCAATCGGCGACTTCCACATACTCACCCAGGGCCTGAAATTCAGCCATTATGGTAATTTGGCCTTCAAAGTGGACTAATGAGTATGCGGGCTTTTTTCCTCCCTTTGATCTGTCAGTGTAGATGGTATCGCTGCCTTCCAAAGCCAACGCTTCGGGCTAGTTGCAAAGATCCAGGTGTGCTGCTGTAGCGTTCTACTTCGACAGCTTGGGAATGGATGTTGCCATGGGAATCTGCTCCCGCCATGGCGCTTCCCACTCTATCCTGTCTCTCAAGACTGTCGTGTTGTCTGGCACAAAACTACAGAAGATGGCGGCAAGGTACTGGATCGGGCCTACTGGCAGGGCTGCAGTACAGCCAATGAGGTTAAATTCTTCTTCCGATGTGAATGTGTCGTGATGAGGTTGCCCTCGGTGGCGGATAGGATGGCGCGTGAGGAAGTCGAGAACACGGAGAGTGTAACACATGTTCTTCATGGCTAGGGCTAATGGCATGGGAGATAGTCCTGTTTCCAGTTCTGCCGCCCGTTTGGGGGTGCTATAGTACGTGCTCATCGTGCGCTTGGCAACCTCGGCTTTATGGACGCTGACACAGTAATCTATAAGAACCCCTCACTTTGGACAGAACGATAATCCGGTCGGCACGTGATCAAGTACCTCGGAGACCCTGGTAAATATAGGGTTATACCGTAATTAGTATTCACAAAAGTAAAGACCCAACGGCTGCAATCCGCAAAACAGTATAAACAAGACCGGTGATACTCATCGCAGACAGAGATTTGGTGTAAATAATGCGCTGAAGCTGTGAAGACCGCAGTCCTCCGTTGATCAAATTTCTATTGGAGCAATCTCGTTGAAAAAGCCTCTCCTATGCTATTAACGGCATGCATTTACGGCACTTGTTAAGAGGTTGGGCCTCGTAACAATGGCCACACTCAGCCAAAGGCGTTACTGGAACGCAACATTTGTAGATTTCGCATTCGCCGTAGTCCGGGAGGCTTCCAGGTAAAACGACAGAAGCTGCATACCTCAAATACCACGCCGTTTGCATTCTCGAGAACCTCACAAATCTCTAAGATTCCGTTCAATTATTCGACACATTCATCAAATCCCTACAGTTCTAACAAGTCACACATGTTGATGCATTTACTAATGTATGCATTCGGCTTGGGTTCTACGAAGTTAGACATTCTCGCGAATGAGGCGTAAATCGGCTTCGAAGAACTAAACTGTGAGATGTATGGGAAGGTTAAATGTTAGCAATGTGTTGATATGGTGTTTAAATCATTGAGGCTGATGCATTACTATCGTTTCAATGATATTTGGGCATCGAAAGTGCGATTGAGTCGGCTTGTTCAGGTCGTTGCGAGGGTGAAAAAGAGAAAAAAAGCGTGTGGGACGCGTTGTGTTGATACATTATTGTGCTAGGCCATAAGTATCATGACAGCGACAGTGTATCGATCTTACATCGTGTTGATGATATAACCCCTGGAGTTTTGACTTATAGTTTGATGGGTTGATGTTTGTTTATTAGAGTTCCTTGTAGCCGAACCTATCCGCTAAAATGTAGGAACTATGGCTTTTATATATATAATGGCCAAGACTGTAGCATTTTCTCCCCGTCCTGCTGTCGCCCCAAATTGGAGAGGTGCCGTATGGACCAGGGTTTAACGCACTATCTCAGCCTTGAGAACAAAAATGACAGCAACAAAGGAAACAAGTGTGACCAGCGACGAGATCAAATGAAGTCGCCATCGATCGTGTAGCAACCTGGCTATGAACCTTCCAAAGTTTGCCAGATCTATATCCACCGTGGCGTTGGTCGTCGTGTAGGGGCTGAAGAGGGATTGATTGTCGCGATGAGGGGGGGCGAGGCGTCAACAAGGCTGACCTCAAGTTGGTGTAATGACTCGCAACGAAAGTGTGACAAAAAGAAAGACGTAATGACTGATGGATCCTCCGCACCTCAACAACAGCGGGTATGGCTCTCCGCCCAAAGTCTGATAGAAATGGCACCGAGTAGCCTCAAAAGTGCCATGCCGAAGGTTGTAAGGAAGAAGGTTGTTTTGACTTATAAGTTATCTGACATCGGAAGTATGGTAGGGTTACGTAAACACAGTCATGTGCTGACCGGATTATGTTTCTGTCCATTCTCGCGGGTGTCTATAAGGGAGCGGCAAAAGACAGGAAGTAACGAGAAAAATCCAAGGGAAAAAAGCTATCTAATTACGGCGGGGAACACACCCAGCCATATACCACCCTAGAGGTTACACCAGGTTCTCAAAGAGGAAGTACTGGTGGCACTTAACCTTATTCATGGTAACAGACACGCTCTTGTACGTGCCGATTGAAACCCAGGGGTGGATCGGGGATAAACCTGAGCCATTTAACTGTTTCACTTGGCGATAATTTGAAGTCCCCATCTTGACGCAAGCGTCTTTTTCTTTGGCAGATTTGGAGCAGTGCAGTAGTTCTAGTTTTGGAGGCTCGAACTCGATTCCTGCTTTGTGGGCGGTCTGCGTTAGGCCTTTGATATTTCGGCTCAAAGTTTGGCAGTTGGATTTAATCGATTTCCAGGCGACGGCTACCGTGATTTTATCAATTTACGCGAAAACTAGGGGTTTTGTGGGCAGTTGTGTGGGCAGTGGTGGTGGGGTGATGACACCAGTGCCTTGGCACCACGCGGATGGGTGCAGGGCTAGGTCGAACAGTTTGCGGTGGGCAGATATGATAACTGTGGGGTGAGCTTTCAGTGCTTGTTGGATGATGACGGGGGACATGCCATCTATTGAGGGCTAGTCTTAATTGAGATGTTGAATGCAAGAAACAGAGACTTTATCAAAGAAAAAAGGGTCGCCATAAATCCCCACGCATAAAAGTATACTCACCCACACAAAGGATTTAAACCTGGACTATTACCGGGGTCTGTGACATGGGTTAGGGTGTGTATGTTGGGGGGTGCAAAGTATGAATGTGTGGCGGGACAGTGCAAAAAGGTTGACCCAGTGCCGTGAGAGTGACTTCGGGTGCAAGAAGTCGGGTTGACTGACCAAAGCGGTGTATGAACGTATGTACATATGTATGTCTATAGGTATGCAACTTAAAAGCTTCCGGACTTCAATTGAAAACAGTCTCGTCAAACGACTCTGCCATATTGACATATGAACATCAGCTATGATAGAGTTGAAAATCATGACCATTCAACTGAGATGGCGTTATAGTCCACAGTGACGCGTGCTTGCCCAAAACTGACAGATCACTAAAAAGGATCTGGTGCATGGGGCTGCCGTCCGGATTCGGATGCGAGACAATCCGGAGCATCTTGTCCGGCTCATAACCCGGGCCACCCCGGGACATGGCGCCCGGGGCCGGAGCCCGGGGCCGGGGCACTCCGGAACATCCCGGACAGAGGCNTAACGTGTGAGACCGACTCTGTATAGACACATTTATAGCTATGTACATCATGTGAACATACCCACATACACATATCCACTACGAATTCAGAGTTGGACACTCAATCCGACCTCTTACACCCGAAGTCACTGTCACGGCGCTGGGTCAACTTTTTTGTACTGTCTCGCCACACATTCATACTTTGCACCCCCCAACATACACACCCTAACCCATGTCACAGACCCCGGTAATAGTCCAGGTTTAAATCCTTTGTGTGGGTGAGTATACTTTTATGCGTGGGGATTTATGGCGACCCAAGAAGAAAAGAGATAGAACGAAAATCCTACAGAGTGGGGGCTGTCTAGGCTTTATACCAGGTCCATGGCGGATTTGTTAACTAAAGAGGCCCTGTAGAAGGTGCCCCCTTGCTTTTGTACGATCTTGAGGTCTACAAGCAGCTGGGCATCTTCATTTCCCGGCCAATCCACGAACTGTTGGGTTTTATCTGAAGGTCTGGCACCGGCGTCGGTTCATCAGGGATTGTGTAAGTTGAAGTCGCCCAGGATAATGATGCGCCGCTGGTCTTGACTGTAGTGGGCGGGGCGTGTGAGGCGGGAGAGGGGTTGTTCGAGCAGGCGGGTTCGCTCTATTGCCATTTTGGCTTATGATGTAGGGAGATTGTGTTTTCTTAGCTTGCGGGTTTTGATGTTGTTGTAAACGTTGAGTAGCTGCACATGGGTGTCGAGGTGGAGATATATAACTTGGAAGTCTCTGTCCTGGGTATCGAAAACGTCGAAGTCGGCATTGAATGTTAGAGACTTGTATACGTATGTTACAACACGGGGGCGACAGGGGAGTTTTGATAACGGGGGACATGGTTTGACTGTGGTGATTTCTGCGTGTTTGTGGAAGATTCACTCGCCGTCCTTCTCGAAAATATGGGCTTCTTGGACGCAGATTATCAGGGCTCCTTTTTCTTCGGCTTCTTTGAAACTCAGGCTCTTGACTGCCTTTCTCTTCCCGTGGTTATGCTGTATGATTGAGAGTTGGTCGAATTTATACATTATTGTATTGGGTGATCTCAATTTTGGCTGCCGCAAAGTACATGGCATTGCGTAAGTAGTGACGTTTCGCTGCAGGTGAGGCTGCAGAGAAGACCACTGAGGCAAGCTTTTGGCCAGGCCGGAGGGATTTGAGTAGGTGGCACTTTCCGCGGGTTTCAACGCCGTCGGACTGTGCGAATTCTTGGTGTTTGTTTGTTTGTTTGTTTGGTTCCATTTATGACCTGATTAGCAGGACTAATTCCTCTATTTGCAGGCCGGGGGACGGTTGAACCCCGCCACATGGACCCCGTAGTTTGTTAAGGGCTAGTCTTAAATTAGACGTTAAATGCAGGAAACAGAGACTTTGTTAAAGAAGAAAGGAGAAGAACGAAAACTCTGCAGGGTGGGGGCTGCCTGGGATTTATACCAGGTACCAGGCAAAGCCTAGAGGGTTGCAAACCCTAACATAGTTTTAAAAAAAGTATAACCCTAACCGACCACTCCCCAAACACCGTCCGACTATCCCCTCACGGGCGCCCTAGAACCAACTTCCGTCGTTGCGGCCTCCTTCTCCCCGGTGCAAACGACGACACCACACAACCAAAAACAACTGTGTATCTGACTTCGAACCTTCCAAAACCATGCCAGCCAGTTGCTTATAAAAAGGGTATCCCGAGTATCGCGCGTTGTTGGGCGGATTTGTGTTGTCTTGAGGTATTGACAGTCGCTGAAATGAGGGGGCGGACGCGGCTTGTCAATGAGGCTGACCTCAAGAGGGCGTAATGGTAACGACGAGCCTTGGATTAAACGAAAAAAAAGGAGAATGTGTTGTGAATGGGATCCCTTGTCCCCTCAACGACAGATGGGGCGATTCCGTCTTGAATCCAATGGGAAAAGCATCTCAAAACCTCAAAGGTGCCATTCCGAGGGTATTAAGGAAGAAGGTTGGGATTCTTGGTGGAAGTTGTGGATCTCTTACACTGGCCCACTGTTAGGGTTTGCAACCCTCTAGGCTTTGCCTGGTACCTGGTATAAATCCCAGGCAGCCCACCACCCTGCAGAGTTTTCGTTCTTCTCCTTTTTTCTTCAACAAAGTCTCTGTTTCTTGCATTTAACGTCGAATTTAAGACTAGCCCTTAACACACACGGTTGACAACAATCATGCGCCACTTCGCGGGAAGGTCACTTTGGTCCACCCAAGGGGGCGGAGGTTCGGGAGCCAGATGTCGAGAGGTTTCCATAACATCGGTCTGACTGTTTCATTCGCGCGTATCCCTGTTATTTTGCCCTTCAGGTTATTGTGGGCACCAATTGCGAGCTTGCCGCGGGCGTTGTTGATTTTGTCACGGGCTGCTTTGGGATTGGGGAAGGAGCCCTTCTTCCCTCCTGCACTGATCGTAAGGTGAACGTAGGGAGTGGTGGTTTCGGGGGAGGGCTTGGGACTGGGTTTGGATTGCGAAGATAGCAACAGCGTCCCTGAGACTTCATTGCTGGCCAAAGCCCTTGAAACACGCACGCATGGTCCCTCTCACAAAGCCTGGGAAAACGGACGCAGCCAGAAAGAACCTTAGCGGATGGAGACCCATCCATCTCTTTGCTATATATAGTTGGACAAGTCATCGAGAAGATTGTTACACAACGTCTTCACGTGAAACATGATCCATTGCTAGCAATTGGAAAAATTGGGAATCGCTCACATCAATCAACAGAGACGGCGATACGCGCAGTACAAGGGTTTGCTAAGAGATCACATGGCTAGAGGAAGTGATCTCTTCTATTGCAACTAGACATAGCCCTAGACATAGCCCGAACCTTCGACAGAGTCGACCATGAATAACCTATTTTCGAGGTTGCAGCGAAAGAGTGCCCCAGAGTGGCTTACGCGGTGGCTTCAGAGCTACCTTGGTGAACAACAGGTCTCTATTACGTTAAACGGATCTGACACAGACCCACGGCCAGTTCGATCCGGCGTGGACTTAAGGGTTCCTGTCAAGAGTTAGTCACTAATGGTATGTTAAATGCGAGGAACGGAGACCTTGTTAAAGAAGGATTGCAAAGAAATGGAAGCTGTAGAGTGCGGGCCGTCCGAGATTTATATCAGGTAGCAGGCAAAACAAAGAGTGCCAGTATCCGTTGAGTGCCTCTAAAACCGGACAGTACAGACAGGCAACAGAGAGTTCGAGAAAGAGACAGAATCCACTTAATGGCCGGGTCGAGCTGATGGCACCTTTTATGTGCGGTACTCACTGTTAACCGTCTTGTGGCCCCCAGCCACTTGGTGACTGATAATCACCAAGTGACCGCTGATCACTTTGTATCATCTGACTGATGATGACAAATGTTTTCAGCGCGGCAAGTGACAGTTATGTCGAGGCAAGGCCTAATTTGGTTTTAAACCCTAATATTGAGGGCCAAAAGGCCCAACATTTTATCTAGTATTTCTTTAATCATCTGCGTGCAGGAACCCAAAACGCATAAGTGAGACGACGACAACTGGATATTCCACGGCCACGAGGACTACACCACCATCCCACCATTCCCACCCTCCAGCAAACCACCGCCAATCCCACGCGTAGCCACCTATATCCACAAATTTATCACCTGGAGTGCGGACTTCGCTGTGTTCGGCCCCCGAGAAGGCGACATACAGCTCATCAATCTACGCCTTGACACCCACGTCCAACTGATAAACGTATATAACGACCTGACAAGCACAAAGACTATCGCTGATTGCAACTTCCCGTCGGCGTTCGCCAATACAACACTTGTTAGAACGAAGCTCTTGGATTAAACTCTCAACCACCGCACTCAGCCACACCGGATTAGCAGAGGCTAACATCGGATCCTCTTGCTGGGCGACTTCAATCTTCACCATCCCTGGTGGTCCGCGTCAGGCAAATCAACCTCCAGAGGAGCATCAGAATTTGTCGCTTGGATTCAAGCCCAAGGAGGTCAGCTTCTAGTCGACCGCAAGGTTATCCAAAAGCATGGTGGCACCTTTCTCCGGACTTCACTGACTGGCACATCGGTCATTGACCTCGCTTTCACCATAGACAATGGCGACCTAAAGTGGGACTGGTCATACCTGGGCCTGAACGGCTTGGACCACGAAACAATCTTCATCCGCTCGTCCAAGGTACCCAAATTCACCAGCAACAGCCAAGCATACAACACAAGCAAAGCCAACTGGGAACTCTTCGCCACATCAATCCAATCAGCGCCCCCCCCCTGCCATCCAAAGGATCAACGACACTGAGGACCCTGGCCTCATAGCTGGCATCCTAACTGACTGTCTCCAAGACTCATGCAACGCAGCCATCCCTAGGTGCAACGGCTCCCCACACAGCAAACCTTGGTGGGGTGAAGAGCTGTCAACTCTTCTGAAGGAAACAAAGCGCATTGAGAGGCAGTTCAAGAGACGTCGCAGAGGCCGCTTAAAGTTCAAATCCGCTAGGAAGATTATGCAGCGAGCCATCAGAAAAGCCAAGAAGGAGTACTTCGAAAATTTCCTGGTAGCCGCCCAAGGCCCAGAAGTTTACAAAGCTCTCAGGTACACCCGCGGCATGCAGCCGAACATCGTCCCCACCACCAAGCACGAAGGTAGCGATAGAATAACGTTTGAGGAAAAGTCTAACGCCTTCTATGCCCTACTCGGTGGCAAGAATGACCACCCCAATATCGTCGACAGTGAAGTCGCCATCCCCGAAAACTACGCCCCGGCCTTCCAATGGCACCCAGTTACAGATGAGGAAATCAAACACGCCATAAAGTCCATGCAGCCGAATAAATCAGCCGGCCCCGACGGCATGTCGCCAATCATCATGCACAACGCCCTGGCAGCCCACCCCGGCCTCATGACGACTGCCCTCCGCAAAATCTTCGACTCCGGCCATCACCCCACGTCCTGGCGCCAAGGCATCGGCGTAATCATTCCCAAAAAAGACAAACCTGACTACACCATGGTGAAGGCATACCGAGTAATCGTCCCACCCAACTGCCTCGGTGAAGTCATGGAGAAGATCCTTGCCCGCCGTCTAAGTTATATGGCCACTACAGAAGACTGCATGCTTGACCCCAGTCAAATCGGTGGCTGCCACCAACGCTCCGCGATCGACAGCAGCCTTCTCCTGGTAGATAAAGTGGCCGAACGGAAGAAACAGAGCTTTCTAACGAGCGTCGCCTTCCTCGACATCAAAGGAGCCTTCGACCACGTGAACAGAGACACTCTCCTCGACGGCTGTATCCAAATTGGCCTCCCGGTGTTAGGGTTTGCAACCCTCTAGGCTTTGCCTGGTACCTGGTATAAATTCCAGGCAGCCCCACCCTGCAGAGTTTTCGTTCTTCTCCTTTCTTCTTTAACAAAGTCTCTGTTTCCTGCATTTAACGTGTAATTTAAGACTAGCCCTTAACACCCGGTCCCCTGCATCAGATGGGTAAACAGTTTCCTGCAACGCCGTTCAGTCCAGCTCAAAATCCAGAACCAATTGGGATCACTGACAGGCATCAACAGCGGTGTCCCCCAAGGTAGCCCCATTTCCCCAATTTTGTTCCTGATCTACGCCCGCACCCTCCGCCTACCATCCCAGCCGTCAACTCGGACCCTGATCTTGGCCTATATCGATGACATCACAATCGCCGTGGCGTCTTGGTCTATGGAGAAAAACTGCAAGACACTCACCAACCATGTCGAGCACCTGACCATAGCTGCCAAGGAAGCAAATATTGAGTTCGAACCATCCAAGCTAGAACTCATTCATTTCACCAAATCGAAGAAAGCTATCGGGGCGTTCATAGAGGTAGACGGGCTGGTGATCGCGCCCAAAGACACCGTCAAGTGGCTCGGATTCACTCTAGATCCCCAACTGACCTTCCACCACCACGTCCGCGACCGCGCCAGCAAGGCAATTAGAACCTTCCAGGGGGTCCTACGCCTGACCGGCCAAGCCCGCGGCCTTTCAGCAACAGCCGTCCGCACCACCCACCAAACAGTCCTGCGGCCCATCGCCGAATATGGCTCAGAACTGTGGTGAACGTCAAAGAAACCGATCGGCCTAGTCAAACACCTGGAAGGCCTCCAGTACATGGCAGCGAAAAGGACCCTCGGCACTGGCCGCTCCACTCCCAAGATGCCCGTAGAACTGGAAGCCGGCTTCCTACCAGTCACCATTGCACTTACACCGAAGAACAAGGCCTACGCCTTGCGCGTCCTTGACCTCCCCATGGCTCATCCCATCCGCGCAAGAATGCAAGCAGCCCCCGAAGGCTTCACGTCCAGCGAGGCTTTCAACAGCATTGGTAGCTGGTCTGCTGGCCCAGTGGGACAAGTCCAGTTCCTGGCTGCCACGCTCAAGCAGACCATACCTCACAACACCATGGTGATTCGGAACAGAATAGAATGGGACGACCCCTGGCGAGCGCCGCTCCCACTAACAACATCCATCCCGAAACTGTCCATGGTAGATGCCTCCGCTGCCCATTTACAACTGCGCAAAGAACTTGACGAAGATGCGCTAGAGGAGTGCGACGTCATATACACCGACGGCTCTAAAGAAGGCAAAACAACTGGATTTGCCCTTGCCCACTTCCAAGGCCAAAATGTGAGGGGTCAATGGAGTCTTGGGGTTGCAAACCCTAACACAAAAGGTCATCGCCCAAATGAACAGCCCCCTTGGGCCATATCTAGAAGTCGCCGACTGCGACTTGACCGAATGCTCCCCAACAGTCTACATCTTCGTCGACAGCCAAGCAGCAATCCGTCGCTTGAACGAGCCCACCTACTGGTCCGAAATGGTACGCCGCCTCCCGCCCTCACTAAACAACGCCGCCATCATCGTCCAGTGGTGCCCAGGCCACATGGAAATCCCCGGCAACGAGTTTGTTGACCAACGCGCCAAAGAAGCCCTTCAGCTATCGTTCATNATCGAGAAACCCAAGGTGACCGCCAGTTACATCAAAAGGACCATGCGCGAAGCAGCCATAACGGAGTGGCAAGCCAGCTTCACCCGGCCTAGGTACGAAGGAGACGAAGAAGACCCCGGCCCCTGCGGCAAATACTACAGCAGACTGGGTGGCAGCAAAGTAGCGATTCGCAAGGCCATCGAAGGCCCCCGCTCACTGACCACCGCCTTCTACCACCTTCTAATGGGTAGAGAGAACTACCTCCCAGCTCTTCTCCACGCTAAAAAGGTCGACTCGGACCTGTGCAGACACTGCCGATTGGAAAGAGAGACTGTCATCCACATTTCACTGAACTGCCCAGCCTTTCGTGACGCCCAAGACCAGCTCCAACGCGACATTGGTGATCCGCTGGACATCCAAAAGATATTCTTCACGGAGAAGGGCCGGCAAGCAATGCTCACCTTCATCAAAACAACAAAGTTCGGCAACTGCCAGTGGTCACCTCAGACACCACCGTCCCCAAGAAGCCTCCCACACAACATACCCGGACCGGTCCCCACACCGGCTCCATCGGGTGCGCCAACACCACCAGCGTCAGTTCCCCAACCGGTTAGAGCAACGGAGGCTGCAGCCCCCCTGCCCTCCATAGCTGCTTTCATCACACAGTCAGTCCCGATTCTCTGATGACAAGCGTTCCCCCGGGGCACGAGGCGCTCTATTTCCACCTTTCCTTTATTGTCTTTTCTTTTATCTTCTTTTCTATTTTCTTGTCTATTTCCTTCTTGGCTGGGTATATTTGGGTTGGGTCACATCACATCTGTTTTATGGTTTATGGTTTCGGGCTCGGGATTTATTGGGTTATCTATTAAGTCGGGAGAGACAAAAATGGCGTCCGGAGTTGAATTTGGGTCATGGGTATTATAAAAACGAAAAAGAAGAAGCACCCTGAGTGTGTAAGTAGATGTGCTTCGTACATGAGTCATGCACGAACACATGAATTAGTTTAGTGTTGCGTTGTCAGGGAAAGACACGCCATTGCCATATACCTAGATAGGACGAATGCAATTAATGATCACGAAAAAAAAACAAAATATAGTATCTTCCAAGACCCGCCCAACATGATCACCAATCATAGTGTTATCATAAAACCCCAGTCCCCCACTCCGGGACTTAGATCCCTTCCTAGCGCAATGTCACTCGAGAAGCTTTCTGTTGTCTGCCGAGCATCAAACCTCAGTTTTTACCGTGAATAAGTTTAGGTACCACCAGTCTTTCCTCTTCGAGGAACTGGTGTAACCATTAAGGAGGTGTATGGTTTTATGTACTCCCTGTCACAATTAGATCGCTTTGGTTTTCTTTTGATATTTCACNCTGCCTCTTATTCTTTTGCCGCCCCATGTAGATCACTGTATCATCGGTAGCTTATATAGTAATTATCTGGTGTATTAGTATCTTTCTGTACTTGTTGAAAGCATACAGCAGCTGCATTAAGAAAATATTTACTCACTACGGAAATCTCCATGGCAGTAACTCACGCATATCTAACCAATCTACTAGTTGAAAGATTCAGGGTTTTCAATAAAGTCTCTTGTCCTGGCCTATGAAAATCAAGTCATCAACAGACGAATGTAAAAAGGGTAGGTCATATCACAGTCAAGGGTGGCATTTAGTTGCGGAGTTAGTTGATACATATTATGTCTTAATGAAGCATATCCACAGGCATAGCCAAAATAGAGGTACATATTGATTTTTCCAAACGAAAATAACACAGTGGACTGGAAGAAATTTCGAGTATCGACTTTCAGAAGACCTCATAAAGTAATTGATGTTATAGTGGTCACATAGGAGTTTTACCACAACGCCAAAACAAGGAGTTTGACAAGGAGCAGAAGATAAACGGAATTCAGAGTCAAGCCGACGGCGCCTTCTAATATCAGTAGGTAACGCCAGAAAACTGAGGTGGTCACCTTGAAAGCAGCCATCGGGTCTTTAACGGCAGCGCCGTAGTATCAGAGGTGGTGACACATGCCAAGACTGATCGCATTAGGGTTATGAACCCCAGCACAGGGAAACACGTATTCAAAATGGCATCACGAACTATGCGATAGACAGCCTCAGAGTCGTAGCATTTCAGTATAGTTATGTGTTTCTCTACACTGGGAATATCATGTGGTTCGGGTGTTCCTGACACCACTGGAAGAAGTTCTGTTACACAAATATATTTGGCAAATTCACGTGTACATGAAAGGATATATTTTTCCCTTTCAGATGTGCGAGTGTTATAACAGCTGATGGCATCCTTTTCGCTGAAGCACATAGTGTGTGATATGAATGGAATATGATTGACCTCAGGCCCCTCTTTGTCAAACTAGGTATGGGACTTTCTATGCCTGTTACCATGAACAAGCTTAGGCGCCACGAATATTGCCTCTTTGGGAGACTGGTGTAACCTCCAGGGTGGTCTATGGGTTGGTATGCTCTCGGCCAGAATTAGATAGCTTTCCTTTCTCTTAATATTTCACGTTACTCCCTATCTTTTGCCGCTCCGTTATAGATGACTATATCAATGCCCGTTTGCATGCAATAAGCAACGTAGCGTCTAGTTACATACATATGTGGGGTTGACCGGAGAACTTTTAAGGAAACTTCAGATTTGTGTCGAACTTCAAGAAAGCCACTGGGGTATCACGGTTATGATTTGATGTAACAAATCTCTTTGGCTGCCAGAGCACTGTTGTCGGGTAGTGAGTCGATTGCATGAGACCCGTTGTCTATCATCACTGCATAGGATATGCGTTCCGGTAACGATGGGTCATGAAGGATTCTGTACCTTGCAAAGTCTCTATATCTCACTACGGCTTCATATGCCCGGCATGGTATCCTGTAGCACAATACTTAGTCTTAGAAGAGACACCTCCAACATTTCATATATCTGTATCAATAAGTTGTGTCTATCCTTACAACGGTAGGTGATTATACCATGATTCGTGCAGCCTTCTGGCCCGACTCGAAGAGATTGGAACTAGCTGATATACCGCCCAAGGGACGCTTTATGCTTGTGGTCTTACAAACCACTAGTAGTGAATGTTAGTAGTGCCATCATGACTAAAGTTGTTCAATGAGAAAT
>JSUI01006051.1:0-17751 GCA_000833645.1 Huntiella omanensis | reverse complement strand
GGTGGAGATGTTGAGGTTGGAAGGGGGAGGAAGTTTAGAGGACTTGGTTTTATGGAGGGTGGTTCATCGGTGGGGTGGGATTGAATGGGGGAAGGGCAAACGTGTTTTGGATGAGGGGGTAGTCTGGTGTAGTTATTATCTGATACCCTAGCTCACCGAGTGCCGTGATATTCCATTCCATCGTATATACCATTAAGAATCCCACCCGACATCAAATCCCCTCTCGCACCCGCACCCGCAGATCTCACCAAATCCACGGAATCCTCGTCCCTGTTATTTTGGAATCCCATGATTCTACAGTTCATGTCAACCCCACGTGGACGGAATGGGCTGTGCAACGGCGTGGGATGGGATGGGTGACGACGTGGCACGTGGTTTCATCTGATGTGAGATGTCTTGCAGGGGATGGTGCTGTTTTTGGATTTTTGCAGTTGGTGATATGCGTGGGGGGAGGTTTAGGTGGGATAATGGAGGATGGATGGGGGTATACTAGATCACGTATCGTGAAGAAGAGATGTTAGTAACATATTCCCTGTTTGGAGTCTCTAGTTCCAAAACGGAACCTTCACATGAACCTTAACAACGTAATATCGAGTCCATGTAACACAAACCACTAGACCCGTATCACGTGCATGGCAAGCTATCCACACAAGTCAACAAAGTCACCACGCAATACCGAAAACGAAACCACAATGATCCAGAAACGATACACATCTTCCTAGCTAGATTCTACATATGCAGAGAATAAATCATTAATGTCTATGGGTACCTTGTTGTCTATGATCTAAAACAGTTAAACCCATCCCGCGATTATCGACATGTCAATATAACGGTATACTCCGGGAACAGCTGGTTTGGGAGGTCAACTCCCTTACAACGGGTGTGATATGAACAGTTGTAAGACCCCGTTCTGCGTCATTATGTTGATGATTCGGGTTAAAAGCCTTCGTCTTCTTGTCCGGAGTACACGAAAGATTCGTCTTCGCCACCGTCATATTCGACCTCCTCCTCCTCGCCTTCTTCTTCTTCTTCCTCGTCTTCTTCTTCTTCCTCGTCTTCTTCTTCTTCCTCGTCTTCTTCTTCTTCTTCTTCTTCTTCTTCTTCTTCTTCTTCTTCTTCTTCATCATCACCTTCCTCCTCCTCCTCCTCACCACTCGATTCCGCACCATCCGGCTTAACAACCCCACAATCACCACACCAACCACAAGCAGCCCCGCAATTCGCCCATTGTTTCGTCCCCGCGAATTCCGTCACCCAACCGCCCGCTTCAATCTCACCATTAGACTCCGGTAACCCATAACCCGAAACACTCTCCTCATCTTCACTTAGATCGAGAATCTTGTCAACCTTATCTCTTACCCTCCTTGGCATAGACACGCCATTCCTTTGAAAGGTGACCCGGGGAGCGGTTGTTGTTGGTTGTGATGGGGGGTTTGATTTTGATGTCTGTTTTCCGGGTGGAGCAGTGGTTGGTTGGGATACACTTGTAGATTGCTTTGCGGGAGTAGTGGATACTACAGACTGAGCAACACCTTCTGGTGCGTCGCTATCCAAGGCTCTCACGGCATCGACAAGGCTATCTAAAGCCTGACGAACCCGAGCACGCCGCCGCTGACCTGGTTGATCTCGCATTGAATGGTCTTCTAGGACACCATTCTTTACATCAGTGATCCGTCGATCAATGAAACGATCCCGACAGTTCAATTCTAACAAGCCTGCGCAAAGCGCCTGTAATTGCTTGATGATAGCCTCCTTATCTTGCTTTATAGCAGTTTTCGACTGCTGCATTGTTGTAAGCGGTGTCGTCAGCTTAGGTCTATCGACAACTACCGAACCACCCGCAAGGACACTCCTCTTCGAGACCCAGGCTTTTCTAAGATTCATGAAGGCGACGGTATTCTTCTGTGTCTTATCCAGCCATCCATCATAGACCTCCTGCATCTCAGCCAGGTTTGGGCCACCCCATTTGAAATCAGAGGGCGCATTGCAAAGAGCTGAAATGGCCTTCTTGAGAAATTTCCGTCGTTTTTTCAACGGTAATTCCTCATGCTCCGAGTCAAAGACATAGTGTGTCCAGAAAATAAGGGTGTTATCTCTGACTTGACCACAAGGACAATCGAAACGCCCTTCACGAAACTCCCAACGTAGCTCATCTTCAGGTACCGTCTTTGATACCAAGGCTTTTCCCGTTACAGCGCTAATACCCGTAGTAAGACCCTTTGCCGTCGCCGCCTTTGATGTCTTAGTACTCCGTACCCAGTCGGCATGTTGTTTACTGAATTCCTCGTGCTGGGCCATACCGATGGCTTTTTGAATGACTTTTCCACAACCACATTCGACTGGGCCATCATCTAATGCACTTTTGATTTCGAACTTCTTACGGACCGCAAGGACACGTTGTTTTTGGGCCTGGCGGGCCCAGTCACGACCGAAGATGGCGAGAGTCGTCGTGTAATCTTTTGCAAGTTCATTTCTTCTCTTGTGTAATTGTTCCATGTGCCATGGGGTAACTCCTTCCATGCTATGCAGCTTCACGGCGATCCAGTGCTCAAGCACCGCGAAATCCTGGTTAAACAAACTGCCGCAGTAGGGACACTTGAATGTATCACCGTCTCCAGTCCATCTTGTTTCAAGGGCACCGTCAAAGGTGAGTCTATCTTCGTCATAGTCGTCGGTCATCGTGGTTGGCGGGGCGGGGTACTCGCGGGGGGGTTAAGTCGAGGTATTCTGTCGTGGGAAATAGCGACCCTTTCACAATCCGGTCTATCGGAAGATGGCACGAAAAACAGACAAGATTTAAAAATCGCGAACCACCAACCAAATAGAAAACAAGTCAGTGGAACGCGCGAAGTTGTCAGTAGAACACTTTAAACGCAAGCCGCAAACGCGGACAAATTCACGTCAAATTAACCCTTGTACTTGGCTTCCTAGCCATTACCATGCCCAGCGCGTATCCACTACAGACCCGACCATAATGAGGCCGGTTGTGTCTGTAATCTCATGGTGGACGGGTGTGTTTGGTGATAGGCATATTCCGGGGTGACGCTCCGTCCTATTTCGGCGTTTAATTAAGCCCCGGTAGTGACAGGCTTCCCCGCCCGTTCCCCCTTTTGGCCGCCTGTTAAAACGTGACCGGTGTATTTTTCCCGGTCGGTGGGGCACGAGCGAGATGGCATTTATTAGGGTTATAGCACATAAGGGTTCGTACGGTGTAGAGCCGAGTGTATGTGTGTATTATGAGGATGTTGATTATATTTAACGGGCACTACTTACACATAAGGCATCAACTATAACAGTCCATGTAAAATCAATGGATTCTCTGTTACGATGCTGGGTGAAGAGAGAATGGTCAGCCCCTCACGGCTGGTATCTTGGTTTTCCAACGGCTCATGCAGAAACCAACCGAGACGTCTCATATGGGGGTTAAAATGAATCATATCTATCCAATTTTCCAGATTGCTATGCTATGAGGTGAAGGTCAATATGCGGGTAATGTGGGACATACTAATGATTGTAAAAGTACTTCAGCAAAAAGACCGCCGAATAGTTAGGGTAGCAACTGGACGAAATCACGAAGGGTAGGTAGCCATAGCCAAGTCTGAGTACGTAGATATTTACCTGTTTGTGTTTTTCTCTAGATCAAAACACTTATAGAGAGGTACCCGCCTTAACTTGGAGGTCGTCCAGAATCGCAGACTTCCTTAGTGTCATCCTAAACGTGGGATGTAACGGCGTGGTGTAACCATATTGGACTTCAACATCGAGATTGTGACACGATTAGCCAAGAGTAGTCAGGGCGATATAAACGTAACTGGAATACATAAATGCGGGCTATGTAAATATTGCACTGGCCAGCGCATCGTTGGAGAAGGGAAATAGCCATCGTAAAAGAGAGATTCGACATGTAACGTACCCGTGAGCGTGCAGAATACAACCTTACCAGTGACTGAAGCGGTGTTGTTATTGACGCCTGGAGCAACAACAGGATTAACGTGAACAGAAGCCTTTGCAACAGTAGGCGTATCCGAAAAATTGGCGTTGTCGAGCGTAGATGTGTTTTTTTTGTTGTTGATAGTGGTTGTGATGACAAGTGGTGTAGCGATAGGTTAGACGTCAACAGGGGTGTCTTCCAAAGTAGGAATGTTAGGAGTCTTGTCATTATCCGGCAGGAAGCCGATTCTTTAGTATCAACACCTTCGGAGACGTAGGTAGACTCTGTAGCGACATCGGGTACCTCGACAGTAGAAACTTCACAGAGGATAGAAAGCTCGTCTATAGCGGCGATAACGATAGAAACATTGAAATTGTGTACGGGACGTCCTCGGCAGCTACAATATCTTCAGAGGTACTAGCGAGCTGCGCATCGACGGCGGCATCAAGTACAATACCTTGTTCAAGAACGGTAGGTAGCAGGCAATTGACGGGAACCTCTGCGACTATGACAGGCTCCTGAATGGTAGAGATATTGTTAGCGGTGGTAGAGAGCTCGGCGATAGTGCGGGGATGGCCCCTCGTCGTACTAAATGAACTGCTTCCATGAATTTCGTGAGTGTGCGCATCTTCAAGTCGCAGACGCTGTGTATGAGTGACATACTGGGAGGTCCAAACTGGCAGGTCGACCCTGAGAATATCCACATCCATGACATCAGACTGGATAACGGTAGCGTCGTCGTTGACAGTAGTGATAAGCTCAGACTTGATTTCGAAAGGTGCCGTGAGGGTCTAACTCACGGTGTTATAGTTGTTGTGAATGTTGGTAGTGACAGCAAAGTTCTTTGTCTAGCAGAAGTTTAGTGTTCCAAAGCGGCGTAGGGGTCTTAGACATAGAAAGCCTTGGGTTGAGGTCGAGACGGGTGGGTCAGGTTAAGGCAGATCCAGAGCAGAACTTGCCATCAACAGCAGACAATGGGCATAGTAAATGAAATCAATCACTCAAACTAGTCTATAATTATGGTATAATAAAAAAGTCAAAAGTCAGCCCTGGCAGCTATGATCAGCTCTTCATATCTCTACGCCTACAAGAAATTGTACCATGATTCGATAGATACGCTTGCCTAGCCAACAGCACGAAGTCATGTGACACAGGCTAACCGGTGAAATCACGGCAAACGAAAGAAAAAGACGAAAGAAAAAGACGATTTGTATTTCAACGTGTTAAACTGGGGGGCATGTTACTGAATCCAGATTTTGACATCCTGGACCATTACATGCTCTCCAATATGGGGTGGTAGGTCAGAGTTTACAGACTAGTATGAGTTCCTCTATGGGTCTAACATATTGGCCATAGCAACATAACACCGGAGCAACATGTCGATACATACCTAGTATTGAGTTCCACTGACACAGACTATTTTGTATAACCTCGTTGTACTTAGTGGTGCTGCCAACAATACGTAGAACAGATGCAAAATAAGCGTTTGCTCCCGGCCAAGCAGAACTTGAGAGGTCGTGGTTTGTACAGAGTCACCACATCAGCCCCTGGCGATTTTGACATGATAGGAGGTGCTCCTTAGACTCTATACTCCTGTCCAGGCAAAACCTTCCCATTGGAAAGACTTGGTTATTCTTGGAACCATTCTCCCGTGTCAATTCGAATGACAGATCGGGGACATGTGTCCGGGTACATGTTACACAAACATACTCCCGCATCATGACAAGTCAGCAAAGGCCCCCGAACCTCCACCCGATTTCCTTCATGATTGTGCTATCCATAGTCCGAGTGGAGAGGCTGCCCAGATCAAATCTACATGTCCTGCTTTTCAGTTCCCCACTCAAATCAAGGGGCGTCGAGTCATTGCCGAAGAGCTCAGTACCTTGTCACTGTCGTATTATTCTAGATGTCCCGGTTCCCGGCAAATAAGTCACAAAACGGTAAATGAGGTGGCCATGTCTCTTGTGTGTTGGAATGTTAAAAATGGATTATAACTGAGATGACGTTGCATAACAATGCATGTTCATATTGCTTTAGCTTATATGTCACATCCGCTTTCCCATTTGTTGTTGTTTTATTTAACGGCTACCTCTAGCAGCCACCGTTACTAGCAGCTCGGCACAAACAACGACCATATATAAGACCAACTTGCGCCATTCTCTTTCACATACGACCATAGCCTGCGGAAAATACGGGGTCCCGTCTGCTCCCCCATAGTCAAGCCGCAGAGCGCTGGATTAGTAGTACGGTGGGTGACCACGTGCGAATACCCGGTGTTGTATGTTTTTTTGGTGCTTTTTGCACTTTCTCTGGATGCTTCACATATATGCGTTATCACGCATATGCCTTTTTGAATGAATGTCGTCAGGCGATGCCCTGCAGGTCTAGCTTTTACTGGTTGGGAACCCCCTGTTCTGTCCTAGATTGAGGGACTGTATGTACAGGACGGTAAAACAATTATTCAATCATAAGGGATAACAGCCTGAACCACTACACAAAAGTAGCTTTTTGGTGCTTTGGTACGCTGATGCATTCACTTGTCCGGCAAATGCAGTGTCTCCATCGCTGGAAACCCTCGTGGGTGCAATAGAAAAAAATGAATACATGTGTGTAACCAGGCTCTCTGGCATGTGGGCCAAAACCGGGTCAAAGGCACAAAAACAAACAAAAAAATGATGACAAGACTGGGACTCGAACCCAGGCGGATTTCTCCATCAGGAAACTTGCGTTAAGGAACGACCTTAACCTGACGCCATAACCAACTCGGCCATCTTGCCCGTTTGATGAATGTCATGTGACCTATCGAGCTCTTTGTTGGGCACTTTGACAATAGGGTTAGTGAACCCTGGTGACTCCAAACGTCCGTCTGTCTGGTCTTGTGCCAACCTTTGTTGACAATAGTGTAGGGCTAGGAATCAATACGTGGGTATCAAGACTAGATGGAGCTGACATTTGTGTATAATATGTCTGATATCCCTCTGACTTGATGAATACAATGTAAGTTATCTGCCATGTACAGTTCTGCCCCATCAGGTATTCTCCTTGTCCACGCATTCAAACACAAATGTAGCTAGAATTGAAGCGCAGCTTTAAAGATGGTTTTATTCGGATCTTTGGTCCTGTCAGCGAGTAAACCTCTTTAAAAGCCTTGCCCGTTGGAATGACCGGAGAATGTAACAAAGTCGGCAAAGAAAAGACCAACATTGGGATCACAGAAGCCGTAGATCCGTGAAATACGAGTGCTTTGGACGTAGTCAGCGTCGCTTTCCAAATTACTGTGAAGCCCTCGTTACCTAAATAGTTCCTATTACAATTGATAACAACAAAGCCATTCTGTTTTTATTTTGACCGTCATTTCACTTGTCATTGGCTCGAAGTCTAAATCAAGTTAGACATCTAACACCTCAACCCTGCATATCAAACCCCAGACCCAAGAAAACTAAGGATCATTAAAGTAGCCCCACAATCAACATCACCAGAACTTACACGACATATCTGGTCATCATTCAAGGATTTTGCTATTAGTACACTGTTATTTTCATGATAAAACTGCAATCAAGTCTAAGTGACTGATACCCTTATGCGAGATACCTTTCGATCTGATAGCCTTGGTACCATGTTACATTGGTATGAATAAAAAGCTCTTCTCGTCATCCAGCCGATAGCATGGATTGACAGCAGGCTTTGAGACGTGAAGCTCTACCATGACACCGGTATTGCCAGGTTACGAATGAAAATGGTGATACTCTGCCGTCAATGACAGGCAGGATTACTCTGATTTTCATCAGATTGATAGTCATACTGGGCTCAAACCGCAATGGCTAGGGCGGTTGAAACCAACAGTCTAATGCCACGCTACCAGCGACTTTCCATGGTTACAAACTATAGGAATACCGCTTGGACACTGTGCTACCATGGCCCATGAGCGATTTGACGTCCATAAATCGAAAACATGCTAATAACTTGAAGTATGTACATACATACATATGTATGTACATGAATACAGTCTACCTGAAAGTCGCCTCACCTCCATCGCCCTACAGCAGTTCCAGTTTTACAGTGTTCCCGAGGACTCCTCATACATAAAGCAGGCTATCTTCAATGAGGGCATCTGGTCGTTATAACAACGTAGTGAGGTCACGTGTTTCAGTCCAAAGGTGGAAGGAAGCGAAAAATATTTTGTCGAATTGGGCGATTGTGAATAGTAGGGTTAAACGATTATTGGTCACATGGTAGGGTTACCAACATGAAGGTTTTGGATTGGGTGAATTGGGAACATGGGAGTTATGGAGTTTAGGTCACAAGGGGAATCATTTGTCAACAGATGACAAAAATCAACGTATAAAGATAGAGTGATAAATATTGTCCAGCAAAGTTTGATACCTAGACCTCCAGATAGATGCAAAATATCCGTTGGTGTGGTGTACTTTGCACCTGCCCCAGAAGCCATGTGATGCAGCCTATGGTACTGGGAGACACTAGGAAGAACTTGCCCATGTGGAATTTCATGCGGGTGCCCTTTACTGTCAGTTTGGAGGTACATACGTTATGGTGATCTAATTTGGGGCTCCTTCCTTACTTCTTCAATGTGCTTCAATGCACACACACACGATTTCAACGTTCTAACCTTTTTGTGGTTACCCTGGTACCGCAGTCTAGTAACCCGAATTTGTGGGCTACCTGTTACTGTGTAAGCCCTCCAGAGATCTTTTGCCAGAGAAAATTGGCTTTCACACTCTTTCGAATTTTCCTTTTTTGTGCTCTTCAGAGTCAAATTTCTCTCAAGCGCACCTTCAAAAACATCATCTTCGCACAATTTACAAACTAGAAACGAGCTCGTGATCGAGGTCGATCTTCTTCGGCTTTACATCACTGGCTCACAAAAAGCTCAGGATCCCGTGTGGATCCATATCGAAGTAGGTAGTGAGCTACAATCTGTCATTAATACGGCCAACTAATGCTGTCCGCCTCCCGTAGCCTTACCAATCTTTCTCATTTACTCCAGGCCTTGCCTAAGTTATTTGAAATCACCTCGACAGCGACAAAATGACCAACAAACCTACGCCGGTGAGAGATGACTGGCCGGTCACAACCCCGGACGAGAGCCATGTTATGAGGCGTTTCGTCGCCAACATTGCTCGGCCGGCCCAGTCATCGAACTCCCAATCTGCGGATGATGTTGGTATTACAGACAATCATTTCTCGACTAATACTACTGCTGCCAAAACTCCTTCAGACACTGGAGTAGACATCCCTCTCAAAGTAGTACACACTTTGCCCGCCATTACCCCGAATGCCCTTGAAGGGAGTCTCAAAACCGTCGACCAAACTCTGTCTCGAGATGGCAATAAACCCACCACTTCACAAACTAAGAAACCAGTTAGACCTCTCGCCAAATACAAGAGGAGTGCCATCGGACACTATCGTCCCTTGTTGGACAAAATTACAGAGTCTGATCCGCGTGATAATCTGGGTTCGCATGCTGCCGATGATGGACAAGCGCATCGCATCTTTCCTGCCAACAATTTGAATGGAGCCACGAATCAATACGGAACAATGCACGCCCCGGAAATCTGGCGAGAGCACCAGTCAAGTTCGAACTACGTCATTGAGCCTGAATGTATCGGAGTGTGGATTACAAAGCAGAGTGCGCTTTCTGCCAGGATGAGATCCGTTACAACCACCGATTCAACCTTTTCGCATCCCCGCAGCAATGGCTATCAATACTGCGAGCAACTTACTGCACGCAGATCCAACGCATTCGACACAAGAGGAAGCCAGCCCCACCCCAACTATGCCCAAGGAGACTTCGTTAATCGCCGTACAGTTATTGGTTCAGACGCCGGATGGCATGTTCATCCTCGCATTTGGAATGGATCATTGAACGATCCTACATGTGCCACTCATCGTCCGAGCCCTCTCTATGGAGCTGAATCTCTCCTGTGGTCTGGGAGACGTCAAAATAGTCTCGGTAGTTCTCCTATGCTACAGTTCCAAGTCAAAGGCATCATTGAGTGTTCTGAAATGGAAGCCAAACTGTTGGAGGAAGTACAGCGCAGCTATCCACTATTAAAGGAGGGCGCTAGTGACGACGGTGAGGCGTTGAACACACCCATCAGACGCTCTGCCAGCTTCCCAGGCAGTTATACTCCTAAGCACTCCATTGAAACAGGCTCCTTACAAACACCCTTGAGTCTCACCGTTCCTTCAACTCAACACTGTATTCCGGAAGCCCATGAGTTGAGCATGGCTATGGGTGCGAAGTCTCACGCACCGTTCCTGATCAATCTCACCACCCCAGAGGGCCGGATGTTAGGAAAGTTGAAGCTGCAGCGTTTGGTCAGAGTAGAAGAACCTCTTGAAAGCAAAACCGTCGCTAGACTCCCCGAAAGTATCCCTCTCCGCCGCAACAATGGCTGTGTTAATCTTCACTTCACCATGGCGAGAGAGATGTCGGTGGAGGATACTTCAATTCTCCTGCCGTATCGCTAGGTTCCTGGGAAAACCCATGTATGAGTGCTGTGACACTATTTGACCAATCGCATTTTGGCGAGAACACGGTGAAAGATTCGTAGCCAGTGGAATAACATGACATGAGGCATTGCTTGCAATTGGTAAGTCAAAAGAATTGCAGGCAGGTCTTTTATTGGCATAGGCAGCACTAACATCTTCAGTCCACATCACGATACCGAATCTGGGATATAGTTACGCTCATATGTATCTTAAGGCAGAATGGCTTCAATAGTGGCAAATAAGAATATGATGGGGGCTCTAGTTGAATGAGGTGTGGTCAATACAGTACATGAACTCTTCTGAATTGTGATTATTGTGTCTGACATCATGATGGCAAAAATGTATAACTTATATGGACTGGAAGGGTGATTGCAGCATGTATATCCACCATTCTCTTCAAACACCTGAAGACTTCGTCAACGAGCATATGACACTGAAGTGAATCGTACCGATCAAAATCCGTAAAATGTTTGAATTATGCATCCCTCCTCTACCACAGGAGAAAATCAAAACCTGACTTCAAATGGCAGCATCCAGCGGTACGTGACATGAATTGTGCTCTAGATAGTCCGTTTTGACGTTCATGTGGATGATGAACAGATCTTATTATGTTACGGGACTTTCACGTTCGGGTCCAGAAGTATTGTACTTTCCAATTATATTTAGAGGGTTCACTAGGTGATTGTCGGCGGGACGTTTCCTGAGCTGCGCCGACGCACGCGCGCGTAAATAGGCAGTTCTACCATCCGCTTGTCTATGTGATACTTCTGAGCTCCATGGGGTGACAAGCTGATACATGCTTTCTGGGTGACCCATGGATGATACTTGGCATATATGAAGTTACTTAAAGACACATGTGTCGGCAATAGCAACAATGCTGTGGCACAGGTGACGTGTCTGTAAAGAGAGAGGTCCGTTTGAGTTAGCTCTGTTCCATAGATATCTAAAGTTCAGGCGGGGTAAAATATGTCATATCGGTAATGTGTGTATGTGCAATGGTTTGACGGTATTGTCAGACTGAGACGCATCAGCATACCGCTGCGCCCCAAAGAAGTGGAACTTTTGGATTTTGTTGTCAGTGCTGTTCTATTGGGGTCTATATATAAGGTAGTTCCTATACAGTTAGAAACGCACACGTAGTGAGCAGGCATCACACATGACAGAGGCTGACAGGTATGCATGCTATGGATGCCTAATTTGAGAAATACACTGAGGTTGGCACTGCTACCACTGGACATAATCATACCACCACAATCTTTTGAAATAGCCGTGGAATTTAACAAGGAGGAAATGGGAATGGGCTACCAGAATCATCACATGGAAGTCACTATGGGGTTCAAACATTCTCATGGTTATGTAATCTGCCAACAAAAGTTTTGCAAGTGGCTCACAATGAGGAAAGAACCTACGCTGCGCTTTCCTGACACAACTTGGAAAAACCTTTGCGCGGAATCGATTCCAACTGCGGAACGATGGGCAGATGAGAAAAATATTGGTTCTTCAGGCACGATGCATCTGCCCCTTCTGTGTTTGGTAACCTAGGGACACAAATATTTTGTGGGGCTGCTTGAAATCAAGTACCATAAATTTCTGTGTGGAGGGCTTCTTCCCGAATCTCTTCTTCTTCTGCTTTTCTCTTCACACCTGCGAGTCTGTAGTTGTCACACCTTTCTTTGGTAAGTTATCATTGATATATTGAAGCAACAATCGACACAACTGACATCTGCGTTTTGCTACGTTTCATTTATAGTTTATCTGCCTACTTCGATTGGAGATAATTAATATGGCTCCCAAGAAGCGAGGCAGCGGTACCCGCTGGAACAGGCTGTCCTTGACTGACCTTGAAACCCCGACTGAGAGACCCGAGTCGTCTTTTCCTAATGCCGTGAGAGGCACATCGACAATCAACCACCGTGGAAATCTGTACAGAGGTACCACTTCCACCCACTTTAATAACCGCGGTCAGCCTCAAATGCGTGGCAATTTCAACTATCGAGGCTCTGCTAGTGGCCATTTCAACTACCGAGGCCCCGTTATCGGCCACTTCAATCATCGAGGCCCCGTTCGTGGCCAATTCAACCACCGGGGTCCCGTTCGCGGCCATTATAACCCTCACTATGGAGCATTTCCTCATCGTTTTGGCCAGAGCCACCGCCCATCGCCCAGTGCTGACGTAGGAAACGCTCAAAACCGTGGTATCCCCCCTGTTGGAGCCAACCCCGCCATTCAGACTAACCAAGCGGCCGAAGATACTGGCGACGTTTTATCTCCCTTGGCGACGGAGTCCGTCTCGCAGAATGTGGTCGATCAAACTCCGGTAAACACGACGGGTGACGATATTCATGGATCTTCGTCCATGAACAGTATGGGCAAGGTTCATTGGATTAGCGAATCGTCCATGTCGGCTGAAGACTGGAACGACATCTACGGTACCCCAGGTGATGAGCCCTCTCAGTCCACCATCGAGGACTCTGGACTCATCCGTCGGTACGGACCCCCGTACGAAACGCCCGTTTCGGGCGGTCACCACGTGAGTCCTCCTTCCAGTGTTTCGCTTTACGTTTTCGTAGCGATTGTAGGTTTCAAGCAGCCAAACTAACAATGAAATGATGCGATAGGAGACCGATGTTGTTGTTAACAAGAATCGCAAAACTCCTACCTGGGCTAGAGAGGTGCGTAATCCATTAAACTTGGGTTGACTGAGACAAGTTGGCAATCCATTAACAGGGAGTTCTAATACTAACCAGCAAGTTGAAAAACAGAAGCGCCAATCCGCCACCATCGGCTCTACCAGCCAGCGTTCCGTATCGCAACCGACTGAGATTAGACTTTCCTTGGGGCCTGAACCCATCATGGCGGTACTCCCAACTAATTACCAGTACGATGAACTTGTCCGTGGGAAGACTGTACGCCGCAATAGTACTAGCTTCAGGGTGGAAGTACAGGCTGGTCAGATTTCGGGACAGTTCGATGGGGTCACTGAAGTCCCTTCTTCCGGTCTAACCGATGTTACTTCGCCATCTTCGACTGTCCACAATTCCCCTACCAACCACTCGGACGTGGCTGACAATGCAAAGTTCAAGGGGTTGGACTTGTGCCTTAGCAAGCTTTCACTGGTCGATGGTGCATCAGGCTCGGTTGAAGGAGGTGAGGAGTCGCAACAGACAACCGGAGGACAGGACCGTACGGATGGTTAAGATTATGGCAACGGATGCAGTGATTTTGGCGGAAGATGGGAAGTTGTGCTTTAGGACGTTGGGTAGACCAAATAGGAAGATACCGATATTTTATTGTTAACAAATTTTGAAGAATAGGATCAGAATACCTATGCACTATGTTTTACCCATTCACAATAATAGCATCTCGTGAATTTGTTGGCTAAACACAGACTTAATATCGAACAGGAGTTTTCAACTTATGGCTTAGTGTTGTTCCCGCGGCTCCAAAGGCGTCCAAAAAGAATCCGCACCCCCCAAAAATCCTTACAGTGGCCACTCTTTCGGAAAGAAGCAGAGTGCTGAAACTATAATGGTGACTAAACCAGCCGTATTTCTATAGTTGAAAAAGGATCCTCCGTCGGCATTTTAGATAAATCAAGCCTCTTTTGGTTTATTTTCGACTTGCTCTCAGTACCAGCATATATTGGGTATGTTAGTGTTGATTTGTGTTGGTCTTTTGCCCTCTAGTGCTCCCACTTACACTGAAAGTCTATTTAAGTAGACCCCTCCCTCCGCCTTTTGTGGTAAAATATATTTCTACTTTTCAATATTCAAACACAGCACCGCACAAAATACAAACTTCACAATTTTTCTTTCGCTATCATCATAGATATATATTACGCAGCTCGCACAATTTCGCGGACTCATTATCACAAATACCCTTATCTCTACAACGACCGCATTACCTTCATCGTTCAGTCGACAACAAGCAATCTTTCGAGGCGGCTCAATTTTCACACGCATCAACCCGGTCACTGTTAACGACCATTTCGGAATATACAAGCCAGTTCAAGCAGACGCTGTACCAGACCATTACCTCGTCTGCAGTTGCAGTGTTGATACTACCGACATCGATATATTATCCACCAGACCAGGTACACAGCGGGGCCATCACACCTCTATACCTTTCAAGCAACCGACGACAGTGTGGCCGTTAAATCAAACCACTCTTCACGAACACAACTCATTTTCAACCACCTGCGACACATACATCATGTGTATTGCTATCGTCCACAAAGCGGCGGTGTCCGTTACATTTTACACCGGCATGAATGTCGTCGGTATCGACTACCATTCCGACCTCAACGACATCACCGCTGCGTATTGCGACCGGCCCTCTACTGTTGCGACATCTCCCGGTGTTGTTGGTCGTTCGAGTATGGAAAGCTCCGAGCTCGATCCTGAAGGTAAGTCATCCATAGCACCTCCTTTCCCGCGCCAGCCGTCACAACTGTATAGCTATGTTGGGCGGCAGAGTCCTCACCAAAGCACCAAGGCTCCCCATAGCTCACCATGTACCTATACTAACACAAATTACGTAGTTGCGAGTTCTCCGGACAGTACCCCGCACAATCTTTCTACGCCAGACAACACACCCTCTGACTCCGCCGGCGCATTCTCCAGTGATTCAACTCCGGAACATGCGTTTGAGAGTACCGCCCAGAATCCTTTCGAGCCCTTTGAACTTGGAGCACTACTGGTGGTAGAAACAGAAGAGGACATCCTCGCAACGGCTCTCTGTCCCTGCGTTATTGAAGACCAGTACTACTGCAGCACATGTAACATTCGAGACTATCCTGACGGAGAATGCATGTGGCAATTCTGCGTTGAATGCGGTGCCCTGGGGCTTGTTCCGATAGCCACCCCTGTGTTCCCCCAGCCCTGGTATTTTACTCACCAGTCAAACGGTTCTTGGCCAACTCAACAGCAAAGACCAGTAATTATTGAAGCTGCCGAGTTGGATGCCTGGCTGGTTGCGGATGCCCAGCGTCAACGCAACATGCGCACTTACCAATCGGACGGTTTCCCACCAACTCGACAGCAAAGACCAGTGATTATTGAGGCTGCCGACTTGGATGCCTGGCTAGTCGCTGATGCCCAGCGTCAACGTGAGATGCGTCAGGCCAGTGAAAGTAGCCGTGCGGACGATGATAACACTCTTGACGGAGACAACCTCAGCCAGCTCTAGAGGAATACGGGAAAGGTGGTTGTCTCTCGGCGTGTGGGGTCATATTCTAAGGGGGAATGGTTGATTGAAGTGTTCTGGTTAAAAGAGCATTTGACCAAACTAGAATCTCGAAGACAATATTTGTATCGCGTCCTGATTATTTCAAGCCATCCAACCCTGCTTAGAGGAGGGGGCTCGATCAGTTCGGTAGGAAATAAACTGATACATACGTGTGTTTTGGGTCTTGAGTACTCTGTTCATAATCAACAACTTGGGTGGATTGTGGCAAACGGGGGCTTTTGATCTCGGAAGGGAGGGATTGGAAGAGGAACTCTGGGAATTTGTATATCGCCTGATCTACATACACAGTTGTATACGAAAGTTTTGAAACGTCATACCATATGCCAATAACGTGCAGGCTGATCGTATGCCATTGTAGGGCAGAAATGTATGTATATCTCAAGCGAAAGGAGGACTATACTCTTGGCTTCAATGAATGTTTCCTGGAATGTCTGCTGTGAATGTGAATGAATGTAACTGAATGCTGTGACATTTAGTATGAAGAATGCCAGGTCCAAGACGCCGAGTATGAAATCATCACGTCAAGGACTTGAAGACGTCTTGTCGGAACCCGTACCTTGACATGAGTGTGGAAGTTACAGGGCTAAAGTAGCCCCATGTCCACCAATCTATGGAAGAACGCAGAGTAGAAATGCAAAAGGATACGAATCATGATATAGAGCCCATTTGTGTCCCCAATGTTGTCGCAGTGTCGTCACATTGTCGTCACATTTGACAAAGAACCATGTCCTGGTATATTCATGGACTGTACACAATGATCTGCGCCACTGTGACACGGAGACCAGGGGTCCAGACGATGACAATCTGCGGAAGGAGATGTTGGTCCAGCGAACTCTTCTGTAAGTACGTACATCGCGGGATTGTACCGAAGCTCCATGACCCAGCATGTACCAACGAACAACACCTACTGTGGGGTTTTCAGCGATCAAGGTTCACGCGTTCTGTATCTTCGTGGGGAGCTACATGTCCGTAGACAGAGCGCTCTGTATGTTGATTGCATGGAGGGAGAGCAACTAAGAATGCATAATTGCGATGTCGCGGAATATCAGCAACCAAGATGGATGGATATTCAACATGCATTTTTACCAGCTAATGTGCCCGGGCTGGCGTCCAGCGCTGTAAGGCTGCGTTTGGACCACTGGGAGGATGAGTGTACGAGTAGTTTGTAAAGGTCATGCTATTTGGCTTCATTCTAGTTTTGCTGTCTGCAGAGTCTGTTTTCGGACATGCACACATACCGAGAAGTTACCCGTGAATTCGCCATGGAGTACTTGTACATTTACACATTAAGCCCCATAAGAGACACACAATCGGATACCGAGTTTGAACTGTTACAGGCCTCACACGCTGTAATGTTATAGCACATCATTAGGAGGCACCAGGCTTTTGACCCTGTGGGTATGCCCAAAGCCTTCGATTGGTTTATGCCGAATAGGTTCATGGTCTTCAGTGGCGAAAAAGTCGCCTGGTTCTGATTGGTGGCCAGCATATCCCAATCCGGAATTATCGACAGCAGGCGATTGACTGTGCATGTTAGCAGGATTCAACTTGGATAGCCAATGGGGCGAGTTTGCCTGCAGCGTGAGACATCAACAACTACCGGCTGGCGGAAACTTGTACGTACACTAAGACAGATTTAACGATCATCCTGGCAAATGGCGGGGTGATATGACCGGTCTAGTACATTGGCTACTAGTACATTGTTTTTATTGAGCAGAGCTCTGCACGGGATAGGTCTATATAAACCACTGCCATGACCCGCTACATCTGGCGGCAGATCGAAATTTCCCTCTGGTATCTTCTTCCATACTTCCGCAGTTTTCATTTTACACCTGATCATTATCACTTTTCTTGTGTACTTCACGCTCCTGACAACAATCACTACAACTACTTTATCTCTTCCTTTCCCCCTCAAAAAACAATTTTCAACATGGATTGCACTGCCAAGATTTCGAGCATGTCTCCTTGCTCCCGCAAACCGACTTCCACAACCCCGCAGGACCCAGAGAACCCCACGCTGAGTATCTGGCCGGAGCTCTGGGGATTTGACGTCGTCGGGG
>JSUI01006050.1:0-17750 GCA_000833645.1 Huntiella omanensis | reverse complement strand
GCAAAACAGTTAGTACACCCCAGGCAACCCATTTGTCAATACTGGTAATGTCATTGACAGCCATGTAGATCAAAAAGGGAAGAACCCAAATTTGTGAGAAAATGGTAGTCAAACTCAACTGCTTCAACACTTCGGCGGCGTATGAAACTACTAAAAGGGTGAAAATGTGGAAGACCTGCGATGGAATAACCAGCAGGTTGGTGTGGAAAGTGTTGAAACCCAGGTTCTTGAGAATCAAAGTCAAATACTGGCTCGGTGGGGTAGGACCGATACCGAAAATCAGCCCGAGAATGTACACCGGCCAAAGGTCATAGTCGCAAATACTCTGCCAAAGAAGCTTGGGAGTGATAGGTTGGCGATTATGCATATCACCCTTGCTGGGGTCATCACGGAGGACGCGGTTAACAATGATGGTTTCTTCGCGAGGACTGAACCAGCCCTTCTTTCCACGGAACCAACTGGCAGTTTGTGTCGGAGAAGCTGGCATCAGAACATATGCAAGAAGACCAATGGTCAATGTAAGAAGACCATCAATCAAGAACAACCATCTCCATCCCTCGTGGCCGCCAGTTCCCCTCAAGTTCAAAACACCAGCAGCCAAAAGACCAGCCAAAATATCGGCAATGGACAGCGCTGTCCAGAAGAAACCAAGTCTCAGGGTGAGCTCATGGGCTTTGTAGAAGTAAGACAGATACAAGATTACATCGGGAATGAAACCACCCTGAAGAATAGCCAGGAGGGCACGAGTAGCCAAAAAGGAAGACCTGCCACTCAACCAGAACTGGGAAGACGCAACGATACTCCAGAGGCAAATTTGCATGGGGATCCAACGATCAGGGCCCATCCACTTGCTAACCAGTTGTGAGGGTAGCTCGGCGCACAAAAACGCCAATCGAAAGACTGTGTTTCCGAGGTTGTAGTCTATTGTTTAGTTGTGTTAGTAATCATGCATTCAATCACTGTAGCCCAGCATTGTACATACCATTGGTTGTCAATCCCAAGTCTCCTAGCATATTATCACTGACGGCTTGTGAAATGTTGGCTCTGTCCAGCTCCAAGGCGATGAACATGATGCACACGAAAGCCATGATTCTCCAATCGATTTTGCGAATCAACTTATT
This sequence comes from Huntiella omanensis, assembly GCA_000833645.1. Taxonomy (NCBI): domain Eukaryota; kingdom Fungi; phylum Ascomycota; class Sordariomycetes; order Microascales; family Ceratocystidaceae; genus Huntiella; species Huntiella omanensis. Next base: position 16,629 of record JSUI01006050.1, on the reverse strand, counting down.
CTCCTCTCCCCATGTCCATCGTGCTTTCGGGTCAAATCGATGTATATTTTCCCAATCATCTCTTGGTTTATACAATTTAGCAGTTTCGGGATCGTCGTACACAGATGGAAGGGTAGCAATAGCGTCAGGGTCGTAGTTCTTAGTCCGTTGCCACCAAAAGCGTTNGACGCAACGATACTCCAGAGGCAAATTTGCATGGGGATCCAACGATCAGGGCCCATCCACTTGCTAACCAGTTGTGAGGGTAGCTCGGCGCACAAAAACGCCAATCGAAAGACTGTGTTTCCAAGGTTGTAGTCTATTGTTTGGTTGTGTTAGTAATCATGCATTCAATCACTGTAACCCAGCATTGTACATACCATTGGTTGTCAATCCCAAGTCTCCCAACATATTATCACTGACGGCTTGTGCAATGTTGGCTCTGTCCAGCTCCAAGGCGATGAACATGATGCACACGAAAGCCATGATTCTCCAATCGATTTTGCGAATCAATTTATTCTCCTCTCCCCATGTCCATCGTGCTTTCGAGTCAAATCGATGTATATTTTCCCAATCATCTCTTGGTTTATACAATTTAACAGTTTCGGGATCGTCATACACGGATGGAAGGGTAGCAATAGCGTCAGGATCGTAGTTCTTAGTCCGTTGCCACCAAAAGCGTTTTTCCTCATGGGCAACACCTAATGGCGGGATACTTTCGTCAGAAGAGGAAATAGAGCTAGCGAAGGCTGCAGGATGCTTGTCGCTATCACTGGCGTTGTCTGGGTTTGGAGGTGCGGTGGTAGGTTCTTCGTCGTTCCGAGAGGTGTTACCCTCGCGGTTGCGACGGTTTTTGAAGTTGACGATGACAGGCATCTCGGGAAGATAGACAGGATATTGATTGGAAGTAAGAAACCTTAGATGGAGGTGAGTGTCATGTAAAAGTTTGGTATGTCAACGGATCTACATGTCATCTTATAGTCACATCCACGTGGCATGGTGATAACGAACGGGTGTCCCTCCCGGTTTGAATTCGCTCAAGTCAATGATAAGACATAACACTGTTTGCCGGTTAACTCCATTATTCTGAGCGGGACCGTAGTGTCAGTCCAAGATAGGCCCACTTAGATGTCGTGATGGAGGGGTATATTTGAGATGCAATGGTGATTCTATCATTGAACCATGTCGATTGCGAGATTGACTTGGGTCAAACGTGGGGTCTTAAATCCAGAATGGGAAATCTGACGAATCAGACATCATGTTTATTGGTTATTGCGCAAATATCAAGTAGTTAATGACGGTCGAGTTTTGTGTGAACGAGTCGTGTTGTTTATCCCTCCGATTCAGCTCCAAGTCCGTTCTCCAGTATACATTTGATTGGAGGAGGGCTATATTGTGTGGTTGTCATTTTTATGGCGACCGGCAAGGGTTATATGAGTTTGTATCCACGACAAAGGCTATATTGCTCCGGTGGTTGTGTAACTGGTATTCAGAATTCCTCGGAGTGTCAGATTATATATCTGTTAATTCCTGTACTACAACTAAAGTCTGGTATGTTATACATATTCTAACAATTTATACGTAGTACTTTTCCGAACGAAAGGTTTTCCTATAATGCCAAAACGTGGTTTCTCTTGGTATAACCGTGTGTATGCTTTCTAATGTCCTCTTTCACATCTTTTGACAAACCCTCCATAAGTCTGTCGTGACATGGCGTGCGAATGACATTATAGATTAGGATTAGTATAATGCAACCCTAGCTAGGGTTCTTCTTGAATTATCACTCAACGTGGTGATCACCCCCGCAGCTGTCAAAATTAACCGGTACGCACGTTACAATATGCACGAAACTATGTGACTATAGACAATCTATAGATAGGACATTACGAAGTTTGTCTGGACGGTATTCGGTCTTGGTAAACGTTACCAAGCATATTTGATGCGAGTTTTGAGTTGAAAAGTGAATAAACCCGGAACCGCCAGGGATAATGGCAAAGTCACCGGCAAGTAGGAAAAACTTTTATCGATCTCGACCGTAGATATCGTCTATGAATTCTATATTGTCATTTGGTGATGGTCTTGCGTCAGATTCTGTGATAGCCAAGACTTGTTATCGTGTACATATGTACATACGTCAGATTGACCTCGTGTCGCGATAACACCATCTTTACCTGAGTTGCAAGGGTATGTAACCCTATTGCTTTTGATCTGATAGGCGCCATTTTTGGCGACTTATCGTACTTTTTTACTTAACATCAACAATTGGAGTTGATTTGAAATGAATCTTGTTATACAAAACATTGCTGACTAAAGCCACGATTCAAGTAATAAATGAAGTATAACTGTTGCCTTTTTGTGATTCATTTTCATGCCAGCTCTGTATGTAGTATGTAATGTACTCTTTGTTTAGACGTTTTAAGGAAAAGATCATCTAATAGAAAGTTCTTCTTTACAGCTTTCTATGTATGTATTCATAACAAACAGAAAATCCGCACTCATGTGTACATCAAGTCTTCAGACTGGATACATCCACTTCAAATGGGTACTTTCCCCAACCTCATGCGTCTCGTTACTGCAGCGCTTTATCCAAAGTAACCCTGATTCGCTCGGATTCCCCCATTCGTTTCTCGCAAAACTCGACAAATCCTTTCTGTGTTCCAGTGAAGCCCCACATTTTCCTGGTTAAGCAGCCCCCCTCGCATGGATTTCCTTCTTTGTCTAAACTTTATCCAAGTTATCCATAATCATCACCAACTTGAGCCTCCTCCCTTCTCTAGCTCCATCGACACTACTTATTGAGATTCAGTGGTAGAAGGTAACGCCGCCAACGCGATCCCCTGTCCTCGCCACCAAAAACCCACAGTCTCATTGATTCTCTAAACGGGTCCAATAATACTACCCGTCGCCATTGTTTAGCATACAAGCACCCTGCTTAGTCATTGTTAGACACGAATCTTGGCAATCTCGACTTAAATCGACACATCACTCAACTGCGTGTGAACTCGAATGACATTGTACCCAATTGGGAATCACTAGCTATTACATCGGACTAGGCCTAGAACCTTCCTTTCTGTGGTTTATTCCATTGTTGTCAATCGAGACAGGTTGAAGATAGTGTACAGGGAAAACCAGGTACACACATTATCTCCGACCAGTAGACGAGCTGTTGTATTCCATAGACAAGACAGGGAGTTTGGATCTAAAAACTCCTAGTACGTGCAGCTGGAAACTGCCGTGACAAGTGACATCGCAACTCTCACTAGTCTGCATTTATTGCATGCATACATGTATGTATGGTACTCCCATTTAACTTGCGATTGACAGTCAGCTGACTGGAAATAGACAATCCATATTTATTCTTATTTTTAGGGCGCGTATTGAAAGTCTGAACGCTTTCCCCCTTGAACACGCAGCCGTGTCACACCAACGACGTCAAGTATTGTCCAGAAAAGTGGTCCTCCCGTGGTTTAAAAGCCCGGCCTAGCTGTCCTTTTAAGGGTACCTGATCCACATACTGTCCAATATTCATGCCGAATACGGGAAAGCCCAGTCTAGCGTGCCATGAGTGCCGCAGACGCAGAGTTAAGGTAGATCCATCTCCATACACACGTGCCCACCCCACATACCCAAAGCCACATATATTTACATTGTATGGAGACATGTATATACACGTTACACCACTATGTGCAGGTCCTGCCGAAAGGATCCAAGCTACGTACAGATGAACCCTCGTGGGAACCACATGGCTATATCATACTCGACGCTTACTTCTCTGTATCACCGTGCACGCCATCCTTCCTTGATGTGTTGCCACTAATACGGAAGTCTTGACTGGCCGGTGGAAATGTATTGTGTGGTTTCTTATGATATCAATGTTTGATATTGACGTGCACAACGTCCTTCTACTTATCATTATCACATCATATCTCTCGCAAACAAACAAATGCTAACCCACGCTCTTTACAGTGTGACCTTGGTCGTCCCGGGTGTCTCCGGTGCATCAAGTATGAAATTGTATGCCCTGGTTATCGGGATCAATCAGATCTCAAATTCCGTCACAGCAACACAGACACCATAAAAAAGAAAGTGACGGATAATCAACGACGACGTGGAGGCGGGTCCTTACCCCGCCCAGGGACAGAGAAGCGCACATACAGACTACAAAATACTCAAGGCTTACCTAGCAGGTCTCGCTTGACATCACCGTATCAAAGTGATTCTACTTTCGATCCTGGGTCTTCTAGCTCTTCTTCTTCTGAATCCGAGGCGGAGGAAATCACCCGGGCTACCATTAAACATACCTCGGTGGATTTGATGCGTGGCCCATCACACAACTGGAAGGACCATTCTCATCGTGTCGTCATAGAGTGCTATCCTTGGGTATCTGTACTCGAACCGCTTATGCACCGTGTACCGAAGAACAGTCCGTTATACCTTTCAACCTCTATGCTTGCTCGCGGATATTTGGTCAACCGCAAAATGCTCATGTCTCCACCTATTGAGGAAATCGAAGCCCGGGGGTTATGTGTTACGTCAGTCCGTGAGGCGTTAGCAAATCCCAGACTAGCAGTCCTCGACTCTACCATTATGGCCGTATGGCTTATGGGTGTTTACGAAGTGTTGATGGGTTGGATTAAGTGGCCACCAGGCAAAGAGCAAAATTGGCTTATTCACCATGTCGGATTGGTTTCTCTCATCAACGCTCGTGGGTTAGACCAATTCAAAACGCCCAGTGGACGACAGATCTTCTGGCTTTGCGTTGAGACTATTCAAATACACTACAACTCAATCGCCGAGCCGTGTCCTCCAAGTATCTTGAAGTGGCTTCACAAGATCAAAGGCTGGAACCTTGCACCTATGGAAGTGTTTGCGATGAAAAGTGCCTTCCTGTCGGCTCAATTCTCCGATTTGTATCCTATTATTGGACAAGCCATTTATTCCAACGACGAGAACTTCGCTGCAAGCGTGATCGGTCATATCATTGCCCAGGTTCAAGTATTAGAATGCGAGTACAAGGGCTATGAGGATTTGATTCAGAAGATGAGGATAGAAGAAGTTGCTCGAGGGCGCTATAAGTGTCCAGTGGCGCGTCTCAAAATGCACCACTGGCTTTATTACGCTATCAATCTTGCTCTTCAAAGCGACAACCTACCTCCTGAATGGCCGAGACCTCGTCTTGTTGCTCGTCACCATGAGTGTCTTATGAAAATACAGGACATTGCGGAGGATATCTTGGACACTGCTCCACCAATGGCGGCACGTACTACTACTACCCGGCGGGTGAGTGCGTCATGGAGTAAAAACATGGGTATGATGTATCCTTTTGCTGCCATTTGCCATATGCAAACACCAACTATGTCTCAAAGACTACGAGCGCGGGACGTTCTGAGATTTATCGGTCATGTTTGTGGTATCCGACAAGCTTTGAAGCCTGGGATGAGAACGGCAATGCCAGAAAAGGCCAGTCGTGGGATACCGTATGAGGAAGTTATAGTTGAAGAAGGTGTGATGATGTAATTCGCCCTGGAGGAGGGGGTATTTACGAATAACGAATTTTATATCTAGAGAGATAATAATCAGTTTGGTGGGACCGGTTCTGACGTTACATATAATGTATATGTATCTACTACTGCATGCTTGCTGAAAGTGTGCTTGTGATTTTAGATTCATAGCCAGTGTACAACGACTTGGTTTCAAAGTATTTTAAAGGTGTGAAAGTGGTATGCATGTAAAGCTCATCTAAGGAAACCTGCTTGTTGTGAAGCAACAGTCTAAACTACTGATTGCATGTACATATGTAGTACCAGATATATGTGCCTACATACACCCGGATACCTAACAACCGGGATCCGTAAAAGCACGGTCCAGTGGTATCCTTAAAGCCCTATATGACGGATTTCTAATGAGTCCGATTTTCCGGTCTCCAGCTTGATCGACGATGGATTGTCAATGATGTTGTCTGAAGTCATCCTAGCTCATTTCATGACCCGAATATGGCGAAACATGCGGGCTCCCCCACTTCACAACGGACAAGGCCAACAGACACATAGACCTGCGCAAAGTTCACATACGCCCTTTTTTTTGTCAGGAATATTTACGTATGTACATTAATCGTCGAATCATATGAGACCTTTGACTTCTCCTTACTGTTGCTTATGGGCTTTGGCCTTAAAAGTATGCCAAGACTATAAAGCAGCTGGTCAGGATATTTTCTCGTCAGTTCTGTGATCATGGCTAGGCAATTGGTCGTGTTTTTCCGAAGGGGTTACGAGTGGCTGTGATTCCGAGGCATTTGTAATCTATGAACACGTGAGAAGCCATGAATCTGTGAGTTATAGTCGAGCGGTGTGGTAACTAAAGGGTCCAGGCTCTGCGTATGGTCTGCAAATAAGAACTTATGTACTCGGAATCTCGAAAATCAGTAACTGCACATTTTGCCCCATTCACTGTGATCACATGTTGATCATAGTCGTGATGGTCATCATTCAAATGTGATACCCAAGTGGATACATGTATATCTGGTATACACAGATACCCGAATGTAAGATCTACTAAGAGCCTGTCGTCTACTTGCTATTAGTGATAGATCGACATATGTTGTACTATTACCCCGTGCTCCGGTTCATAGACGTAAGCTTCTATGTGTCAAGCATATACAACCCTCAACCGCCTACTCGGATTCCGATCCGCTACCACTACAGGATCGTGCAACATGGGTGTCTGTAAATGCACATGTGCGCTATGCATATATCTATGTATACCAGCCTTTCACCTGCCTTTCACCTGCATCAGGACATCTCCACCGCATCCTTTTCTGGGCTTCTATTGCATCATGTCCCATATATATGTATGATCCTTGTAGGTAAGGACCAGAAACTTTGACACCGATACGTTTATGACGCGGCCTCTTGTTGAACGTTCTTTAACTTAGTTGGAAACATAGCGAACATCATCAGATCACTTGTGCATACATCGACATCTTTTGTACTCTGTACATACGGTAGAAGTTGTTAATATACGTGCGTCAAGTTCAGGCCTTATAAAGGGTCATCCACAATATCAAGATCCGGTACATCGGTTTAACCGACAAATATATTCTCCGACGGGTGAGATTGAGGGCCCCAGACGCTTTGTAGTCTCCGCCAAGCGTTTAGCATTACCCATGTGCCGTGCCATGTCCTGTTGTGGAATTATCCGATATAGAGATCTCCCACATCCGTGCGATATTTTTGATGGCACAACTGTGTAAAAGTTCGATATACCTGAATATATGGATTTGTGCATGGCCAATACAATTGCTTGAATCGTGTTACAAGTATACACGCACAAAGAATTGACTTGGCAATCAACCATGGTAACCGTATTTGAACCTTTGAATAANTATCAAGATCCGGTACATCGGTTTAACCGACAAATATATTCTCCGACGGGTGAGATTGAGGGCCCCAGACGCTTTGTAGTCTCCGCCAAGCGTTTAGCATTACCCATGTGCCGTGCCATGTCCTGTTATGGAATTATCCGATATAGAGATCTCCCACATCCGTGCGATATTTTTGATGGTACAACTGTGTAAAAGTTCGAGATACCTGAATATATGGATTTGTGCATGGCCAATACAAATGCTTGAATCATGTTACAAGTACACACATACATACATAGCATTGACTTAGCAATCCTCAACCATGGTAACCGTATTTGAACCTTTGAATAACAAGATAACAATCAAACCGCATTTCTGACATGACAAGTTCGCACATGGATCAATTTCTTGGTTCTTATAATCCTACAGTCGGTAAAGCATTGCAAGGCCCAGCCCCGGAGAATTCAACACAAAATGTCGACTTAGTGAACTACACTTGATCCACTAGCCTGATTTCTAAGATTCGGTCCGTGCGTGAATTCTAATCATTCTTCATGGCGGGGACGTTAACCCGGACCAATCAGGAGATAGTATTGTATGTATGATGCCTTTGTACATTCCTGTGTCAACGATATCAATCAGTAGTGATTTTTCCTGGACATTCCTGCCTTATATGTGGTGTATAGGGTGCAGCTACTTCAGGCATATGTATGCGACTTACATTTCACAATTATTTATGCAGTGACTACATTTTTGAAAACAGTGCTCTCATTCAAGATGTCTGAATGGTAGATAGAGATATACCTGTATTCAAACAATGATTTCAGTGGGTATGTACCTGATCCATTTACATGTGAATTTAAATGCATATAGACACGCTTACTTACATTGAACATCTTCACTAGCGTATCAACTGTGACGATCATTGACTATATTCCGACTTTTCTAGATTTCAAGGCTTTCCAGAAACACGGTCATGGATAGGGTTGCACCCGCACTGAATCCTCTACACATCAAATTCGGATACCGGCTAAAACATTTTGTCGGGCATGTATTCCACCATGTTAATCACATTTATACAGACAGAAGGTATAACCGTATACAAAGTTCAATCTCCAGAGCAGACATTTGTACCTAGACATGCAGTAAGTTCAAAACTTACTCACTCTTTGGTTGACATTCCAAAAAATTGTAGTCAAAAACATTACACCAATACCAAGAACTTGTAGTCATGACCAGGCACTAGATCGGTCTGACCGGAGCTTGGCCCCTGACTAATGGCGTTTCCTCTTATTCCTCATGAATCCTTCAACCCCTTGTCTTGGCCTTCATGCAGTGCGGCATATCATGATAACTGCCGATGAGAGAAAATCATGGTGTATCAAGTTGTTTATGATTCTTGAAGCATCTCAAATGTGTTTTGAAAGGTGCTTCTATAAGAGGCATATTTGTGTATGGATATACAGATTATCTCCACGAGAACAAAGATTACTGTTTCTGGCATCGTTTTTCAACTTGATTTTGCTTGGGAATGTGTGTGCATGNCTAATGGCGTTTCCTCTTATTCCTCATGAATCCTTCAACCCCTTGTCTTGGCCTTCATGCAGTGCGGCATATCATGATAACTGCCGATGAGAGAAAATCATGGTGTATCAAGCTGTTTATGATTCTTGAAGCATCTCAAATGTGTTTTGAAAGGTGCTTCTATAAGAGGCATATTTGTGTATGGACATACAGATTATCTCCACGAGAACAAAGATTACTGTTTCTGGCGTCGTTTTTCAACTTGATTTTGCTTGGGAATGTGTGTGCATGTAAACGAAGCTGACGTATGTGCATAGTTACCGATAGGTGGAATACAAGTTTGTCATTGTTAGCGCCATGACTCTGTAACAAAGTAATTTGACAAAACAATTCTTTTAGAACGAACTCCAGGTATATCACCGGCACTGCTAGGCATTACGCTGTCTTCTCCAAACATCTCATCATGACTTCACCAATCAAGTTTGCTAATCGCCCCGGGGAATCGACCTCAGCACCCTGATTTGAGTTTGTACCAAGATATTAGTCCGATTTTTCCATAACCATCATGTGGCAACCCTGAACAAAGTAGAAAAACACGGATCACCCTCGTCAAGTTCACGGGCACCGATAACTANTTGAAGCATCTCAAATGTGTTTTGAAAGGTGCTTCTATAAGAGGCATATTTGTGTATGGACATACAGATTATCTCCACGAGAACAAAGATTACTGTTTCTGGCGTCGTTTTTCAACTTGATTTTGCTTGGGAATGTGTGTGCATGTAAACGAAGCTGACGTATGTGCATAGTTACCGATAGGTGGAATACAAGTTTGTCATTGTTAGCGCCATGACTCTGTAACAAAGTAATTTGACCAAACCTGTTGAAGAACGAACTCCAGGCATATCACCGGCACTGCTAGGTATTGCGCTGTCTTCTCCAAACACCTCATCATGACTTCACCAACCAAGTTTGCTAATCGCCCCAGAGAATCGACCTTAGCACCTTGATTTGAGTTTGTACCAAGATATTAGTCCGATTTTNACCATCATGTGGCAACCCTGAACAAAGTAGAAAAACACGGATCACCCTCGTCAAGTTCACGGGCACCGATAACTAGGAAAATGCGCCGCCCGGACCCCCGGACATGGGCTGGTCAGCTCAAGGGGTGTATCATATCGTTCTTGGCCACAGGGCTCGCTGCTATGCGAAGACGGCGTGATAGTCGTGCGCATTGTTTCTTGGAAGGAAGAATGGGGTACGGTGAGGGCGTGGCCGGTATGTTCTGAGAGGTCCGTTTGTAACTGGAGTAGTAATGCCAAGTCTCCCCGATTCGAAGGGATGTTAGAGAAGGAGGCCAGGCCGGTCGAGAAGTCCCTCCACATTCCATGTTCTGTTGGATTTGTATAAAGATGATCGTCCCCCGCACTCATCTGGAATCTAGAAAGAAGCTCTTCTCTCCATCAGCTCTAGTCTGTCTCTTCATATCCAGCATTTGCTGAGTTCTTTCTTTACCGACCTAGTGTCTTTACTATTTGAAGTATTATCTTCACTCTCACATTCCTTACAAACTACAAGCACTCTTTCTATATTCAATATGCACGCCTCTACTCTTTTCTCCAGCCTTCTGGCTCTGGCTGCTACCGCCTCNCATCTATAGGTCCATCTACGCCCGTGACTTCCCCGTCTCCGAGCTCCCCGCCGCCAACGTCACCCACATCCTCTACGCCTTCCTTAACCTATACGCCAACGGTACCGTCTACTCCGGTGACGAGTGGGCCGACATCCAGAAGACCTGGACTGGTGATGAGGATGATGCCGCTGGCAACAACCTTTACGGTTGCGCCAAGCAGCTCTACCTTCTCAAGAAGGACAACCGCCACCTGAAGACTCTTCTTTCCATCGGTGGTTGGTCGTGGTCCAGCAACTTCCCCGCTGCTGCCGCCACCAACGCCACCCGTGCCGAGTTCGCTCGCAGCTCTGTCAAGTTGATGGCTGACTGGGGTTTCGATGGTGTCGATATCGATTGGGAGTACCCCGAGTCTGCTACCGATGCTGCCAACTTCATTCTTCTGCTCCAGGCTGTCCGTGATGAACTTGACCGTTACGCTGCCACCTACACCCCCGACTACCACTACCAGCTTACCATTGCTGTCTCTGCCGGTCCTCTCAAGTATAACTGGCTCAACATGACCGCCATTGGCGAGGTCACTGACTACGTCAACCTTATGGCCTACGACTACGGTGGCAGCTGGGATACCACCTCCGGCTACCTTGCCAACGTCTACAGCTCGGAGTCCAACCCCACCTCCACCCCCTTCTCCACCGAGCCCGCTGTCAACGCTTACCTCGAGGGTGTNTCGTACCCCGCTTCGGTCTACGACAACCTTAAGGCTGGTATGCCTTAAATGTAGCCGAACTCATGGCTGCAAAGACCACAAAACAAGTCACCACCATAGAATTCTAGATATAGTCCGGACTTACCTCATGTTACATTAAATCCATAATTGCATTGTTCAACTTTTACAACTAAACTACCATCATCAAGATAACACCGTGAATATATTAGTGAGTGTAACACCTGTCGTGTACCCAAGTGACCATGACAATGTCAATATACTTGTGGCCCCACATGAGGACCCCACTAAATCTAGAATCCAGGCCTGTCAATCTAAGCATCTCACAGATGCACTTTCTGAATCGTGTATCACTAACTTATCTTTATACCCCTTTACTTATATCCATACGTGGGTAACAACCACCATGTCTACTGATCCGATTTCTCTGCTTCGTCTTCTCTGGGTAGATCAAAGGCCTTTTCTTCCCACCATTCTTCTGGGTGTCTTTGTCGCCGGAGCTTACTACTCTGTGATTGACTTGCAACAGCGTCGCGGATATTTTGATTTACTGGGAAACTTGGTGATCAAGAAAGAACTACACGATGGAACTNCCCAAGGAGAACGCTACCTACCACTACGACTCCTCTGTTATCGGTGGTTACTCATATGACAACTCCACTGGCGAGCTTATCTCCTACGATACTCCTGCTGTTGTCGCCGATAAGGTCAAGTACCTCCAGAGCCTTGGTCTTGGTGGTTCCATGTTCTGGGAGGCTTCGGCTGACAAGGAGGGCGATGACTCTTTGATTGCTACTGCCTTCAGCAAGCAGGGTGGTTCCAAGAAGATGGATACCTGCCAGAACCAGCTCTCGTACCCCGCTTCGNACGCTACCTACCACTACGACTCCTCTGTTATCGGTGGTTACTCATATGACAACTCCACTGGCGAGCTTATCTCCTACGATACTCCTGCTGTTGTCGCCGATAAGGTCAAGTACCTCCAGAGCCTTGGCCTTGGTGGTTCCATGTTCTGGGAGGCTTCGGCTGACAAGGAGGGCGATGACTCTTTGATTGCCACTGCCTTCAGCAAACAGGGTGGTTCCAAGAAGATGGATACCTGCCAGAACCAGCTTTCGTACCCCGCTTCGGTCTACGACAACCTTAAGGCTGGTATGCCTTAAATGTAGCCGAACTCATGGCTGCAAAGACCACAAAACAAGTCACCACCATAGAATTCTAGATATAGTCCGGACTTACCTCATGTTACATTAAATCCATAATTGCATTGTTCAACTTTTACAACCAAACTACCATCATCAAGATAACATCGTGAATATATTAGCGAGTGTAACACCTGTCGTGTACCCAAATGACCATGACAATGTCAATATACTTGTGGCCCCACATGAGGACCCCACTAAATCTAGAATCTAGGCCTGTCAATCTAAGCATCTCACAGATGCACTTTCTGAATCGTGTATCACTAACTTATCTTTATACCCCTTTACTTATATCCATACGTGGGTAACAACCACCATGTCTACTGATCCGATTTCTCTGCTTCGTCTTCTCTGGGTAGATCAAAGGCCTTTTCTTCCCACCATTCTTCTGGGTGTCTTTGTCGCCGGAGCTTACTACTCTGTGATTGACTTGCAACAGCGTCGCGGATATTTTGATTTACTGGGAAACTTGGTGATCAAGAAAGAACTACACGATGGAACTGTGTTAGTCAGAGAGTTGACGGGGATTCAGGAGGTAGATGAAATACTAGAACAGGCGGTATTCTCATTTTGGCCTGCAGTGAACGGGGGAAGTCCGGAAAACTCTGTTTTCGGGGTTTACTTTTTGGGACAGCTGGCGGCGTTGCATTCTGCTATTGTTCTGCATGGATTGAGAGCTGGTAATGTCCAGACCATCATTGCTTTGTAAGTGGCTTGATTCTATATTTTATAACGTAACTACATGCATACTGACTACTACTATAGATCTGCCATTTGGGGAATCTTTGCACAGTTTCTCCCATTGGGCGTTTTGATTCCGGTGTATTGGATTTCTTTTCTGTGGATATCTCCTGTGGCCACTGCAAAAGGCCTTGTGGAAAAGGTCCAAACTACATTCACCGATGTCGCCCAATCACGGGCTTTACCGTGGTCGATTCTATTTGGACTTATAGTACCTACCGTTCTTGCCGCCTTGCCGTTCCCATTGATCCCATCGCTCCAGTTGAAGCAAATCATGGTCGCTTCGTGGCTTTTGTATCCCGTGTATGTCGCTACGATACAGATGGGACTGTCTGCGTTTTTACAGCTGGCTAGCAAGGTTCCAGCCTTGGATAAACAATCAGCTGAGTCAAGACTTAAGGCACAGACTTGGATGTACTCCGCCATTTCGAACGTAGTCTGTCTACTGCATTTCCTTCCGATCTGGTTTACACTGTCATCAGCTCCTGCCAAGGTACTTGGTCTACAGAACAGTGATTGGGCAAACGTCTCCTTTATTGATGCCTTCATTCCCACATCTCCGTTGACAGAGAACGTAGTGGCTAGTGTTCCAGAAGCTGTATTGACTTTGATGCAGTACAACCTTTACTTTGCAACTGGTAGCTCTGTAATGTACTACCTCTACCGTGACCGGTTCCAACCTGCCAAGATTTTAAGTATGATGCACAAGATCTTGAAATATGGACCTGGTGGGGCTATCTTGGCTTGGGAGAAAGAAGAAGACACAATTGTTCTCCGCGCGGCACAGGGAGTCGAGGAAGCTGATACTGAGAACAAGCGGAAATAGTTGTATATAAACAGATTAACCTGACCTATAATTATATAGAACATCAATTTCATGTCTAGTCCCTGTTGAATGCATATGAACATGAAAAAACCTTGACACCTCCAGCGTAACATTTTAACTTCCAAAATGGAATAGGACGCTGCAACATCAAGGAGCGCAATATCAGACTAAACTTGATGTTGACAGGAGAATCGCAGACACCCGCTTTGAACTAAAAAAAAAGGTGATAGACATATCCGGCCCGAACAGAGCGGAAAAAAATTGGTGTGTTGTCTGTTTAATGTGCATACAGCATACATGCGCTAGTTCGCATTTGTGAGAATCTCGGCTTCCTGTAGCAAATTATCGGCTCGGGTAACCACTATATAACCCACAAATGCGCCCATTCCCTTTAGTTCCTGGCGCAAAGCATTTACTGTAGTAACTTCTCTTTTCTCACCAACCTACCGGATAGACAGGAAAAACCCAAAAGCTCCACACCGACTTTCCTACCTTCCACATCCGCTACGACCCCCCGAAATCCATCACCAGCGTATTTATTTACAAGCTATATGCAGGGGTCTTTATCGTGAGGCTGATCCCTGTTACTCCGTTCGCGACGTCACCGAACCAGTGCCCGCCCCCTTCCTCATTGATCTACCTGCTATTTCCCCACAAACGTTAATCTCGCGGGACGAATGAGAGTGATTTGAACTCTTTCCTTCCTCTTTGCAATCTTTGCGACCAACACCCGCGACAACACCGGATCCCAAGATACACGGAGATGGACAGCTCCGGAGACGAATTCCAAAGCCCGCGGGCTTCTTTGTCCTCGATTTCGACTACAAGTCTCGTATTCGAGCATATCGACGAGCATAATACTCTCAAGAAGGCCGCCAAGATGCGCGGCGAGAAGAAGATGGTGGCGTATGCCGATGAATTCGACGGTGACCTTGAATCTGCGCATTTCATTCCCGACCAAGAAGCCCATTATCATCGGACGTCATCGCGCACACCAATCATTCTCACAATCATCGCATTTTGTGTCTTTGGCTCTATTGCACTTTTCTCATATATGGGAGGCCCCATTGAGGAGCGCACTCGTGTTACCACTGGAAAGCCTGTGACCATGGACTCATGGCTCGCGGGCGACTTCGCTCCCAAGTCTAAACAGATTACTTGGATTGCTGGCCCGGATGGACAAGACGGGTGGCTTCTGGAGCAAGGAACCAAGGGACAGGACTGGTTGGTTGTTTCTGACGTACGCTCCGCTGACGTCACCACCAATGGCGGTTCTACCAAGAACACTAACTCGGAAAAGCTCGCCAACGGAACACGCACCCTCGTTACTAGTGACATCATGTCATGGCACGATTTCAAGTTTACCGCTACCAAGGCCTTTCCAAACCCTCAGCTTACCAAGGTTCTCGTTGCTGCAGCTGTCGAGGCCAACTGGAGACACTCTTTCAACGCCATATACTTTATCGTTGATGTGGCTACTCAAGATGTTATCCCTCTGATTCCAGAAGAGCCTCGTGCTATTGTTCAGTTAGCTACCTGGAGTCCTAAGGGTGATAGCATCGCCTTCACTCGTTCAAACAACATGTTCCTGCGTTCGCTAGATACCGGTGCTAAGGATATCATTACCCAGATTACCGATGATGCCGCCGGTGGATACTTTTATGGTGTCCCTGACTGGGTCTATGAGGAAGAGGTCTTTTCTGGAAACTCGGCTACCTGGTGGAGTGACGATGGCAGTTACATTGCCTTCTTGCGTACTAACGACACCGGTGTTATGACGTACCCGTTGGATTTCTTCGTCCCCGGTCAAGACCCCAAGGCCGATAAGAATGACGAACTGTATCCCACCGTCCAGTCGCTCAAGTATCCCAAGGCTGGTACTCCCAACCCTGTAGTCGACCTACTCTTCTGTAAGTTATTCCCGTGCATGTCACATCAGTCAATGAAAAACTAACAAATCAATAGACTCGGTGGAGAAGGGTGAGATGTTTTCTGTTCCCAATGCTCAGCACTTTCCCGATGATGACCGCCTTATTACTACTGTTCTTTGGGCGGGCGAAAAGGTTCTTGTCAAGGAGACAAACCGTGTCAGTGATATCATGAATGTTGTTTTGATCGACCCCAAAGCTCGCACCAGCAAGACTGTCCAGACTATCAATGTTAAGGACATTGACGGTGGCTGGTTTGAGATTTCCACCGACACCAAGTTTGTTCCTGCTGACCCAGCAAACGGCCGTCCCGAAGATGGATACATTGACACTGTCATTTATGAAAACCGCGACCACTTGGCCTACTTCTCACCTATGGATACTTCTAAGCCTGTTATGTTGACTAAGGGCGACTGGGAAGTGGTTGACGCACCTTCGGCCGTTGACCTCAAGAACAATCTCGTGTATTTTGTATCCACCAAGGAGTCGTCTATTCAGCGCCACGTCTACTCGGTCAAATTAGATGGTTCGGATCTGAAGCCTATTACCGAGGTTTCTTCGGAAGGTTATTACGATGTCTCGTTTTCCGAAGGTGCCGGATACGCCTTACTAAGCTACCGTGGACCTGATATTCCTTGGCAAAAGGTTATCAGCACTCCCACGAACACTGATACGTACTCCAAGACCATTGAAAACAATGCTGCTCTTGCTGAGC